>JBAMJV010008585.1:0-34860 GCA_037951105.1 Echinarachnius parma
CTACTGGAAACTGTTCAGATGATATGTAAATCGCGGATACTCCCGACTGCAACTAATTAATTCGCACTCACGTGGATTTTATTATGTGACTTTTTTATCGTAGATGGCGCGGTTTCAGAGAGTAACATTAGTGAAATCAACTACATAAACGTCATCATATAATACATGTATTATGATTATAATCACAAAATCGAAATACCAAAAATTCGCGTAGCAGCTAGGGGGCTAAGAAGGGCACCCCTCATGGCAATGCCACCCCCCCCCCCCCCCCCCACCCCCACCCCTTCTTGTATGAATAAAACAAACTAGTTTTATCCCCAAGTTGTAGATTCCCCAGAATTTGGAATTCCCTACCCCAATCAGTCAGGGATGCTGCTGTTCTTTCCCCATTACCATCCTTTTTACACCAACTAAAAGGGTCGTTCATATCCACACAGTAATATTCAATGCCTAAGATGGTGAGGATATAATGGTGTACATTGTATTGAACCTTACAGTTATCATTGGTGCACGTTTACTATATTACCAGATAAGTTGTCTTTTGATGGTATAGTACTTTGTATAAATTACGCTTAATATCAATAAATGTGATTATAGAAGTTAAGGTTTCTGTATCGATCGTATACTGAAATTATTATGCTGAAATTAAAATGAAATACATTTAGTCATTTAATTCTTATGTTATACTCATTAGATAAGTATTCAATTATTACACTCTTTGTATACATTTGAATGATATAATTGTTTTGATACTTACTGGAATTATTGATGGTGCGCAGGTTACCTCTCATGAGAAGCAATTTTTGGAAAAATCAATTGCATGTTTGAATTACATTTTTGTTGTGAAATAGATCATAAGATAAAATAAGTAATGTTATTATAGAGGTTGTGTTGTTTCATTTTAATTGGTCACCACGCGGTAGTATGTAATAATGATAGTAATAACAATGGTAATAATAATCGATGATAGGTTTAATTATATAGCATTTCATATAGTTCGAAAATTATGAAATGTTTGTTAATAAAATTAATAATTAAAAGGACCCTCAACATTGTGTTGATGCAATACAATTAAAGGGACTTACCGTAGTAACATTGTCCAAATCCTCAAAATAAAATTTTAATTCTAGCGGTTCCCTCATACCTTGTTGTATTCGTATTACCAATAAAAATCATGGGACAGGTTTCGGTTTTTCAAATTTCCCTTTCGTTACAAAGATATGTACGATCGAAGTATTCAGATAAGAAAAACTCCGGTGGAGTTTTTCTTACTGTGTACAAAGTGAGTGCAGTGAGTTAGTGACGATCACTTTTCATTTTCGCTGATTACTTGGCCATGCAATGTCCATTTTACCTGAATTTTTCACACAATACCCTGTGGACATATGAGATACCAACAATATACATTGCATCAACCATTCATCACTTTTTGCACATGTCAACAAAGTTACTAGATCCCTTTAATAGGCTATTGTCTTTCTTTGAAAAGTGTTCCTGGAATTTTTGTATATTTTTGCCATTTAAATTAGTAAAAGTGAAAGATTTCAAAATTCATAATTGGTCACCCACGCTGTAGAATGTTATAATGATAGTAATAACACTGATAACAACAACGATGATAGGTTTAAATATATACACTTAAGGACGTTCCCCAGTTAAAGTGAAGTCCATGTCAGTTTCTTCAAACTTTCCATACCGTAACTTTGACCCATCCGAAGCCCAAATATGCAAATAAAACCATAGGTTCGTGTGCTTGTTTTTCTTCTACGGGACTCTGAAGAATATGGCAATCTGACGTCCAGTATAGAATGATAGCGTTACAGGATCAAGGCCATGATAGGCAACAAAATGTCCAATAGCAAACTTAAATCCCCATAATTCTTTCAAAATCCACGTAATTTTCTCCAAACTTGGGAGAATTGTAGAGAAAGGTATCCAAAACGAGGAAAAAAAAATTAAAGTTGGGGGTGTATGCTCTCAATCTTGCTAGCAGCGCCCTCACGCGGCAGAAAACACCAATATCCTAAAAATCCTTCTCAGGACGTTTTCTGTTAGGGGTGGGATAATGGGCAAGGTTTATAAAACTTATGCTGTACATTCAAAACCCATGTCACTTTTACGAAACTTGCCAAAATTATAGAGAAAGGGTTACTGAATACAGAAAAACTATAAAAATGGGGGGTTCGTGTGCTCGTTTTTGTGCTAGCAGCGCCCCCCATGCGGCAGAAAACATCGTAAGACCACAAAATCTGGTCTGGAACCTATCCATTGATGCACTAATGGGGTTGGTTCATAAAACTTATGCTGTACATTCAAAACCCATGTCACTTTTACGAAACTTGCCAAAATTATAGAGAAAGGGTTACTAAATACAGAAAAACTATAAAAATGGGGGGTTCGTGTGCTCGTTTTTGTGCTAGCAGCGCCCCCATGCGGCAGAAAACATCGTAAGACCACAAAATCTGGTCTGGAACCTATCCATTGATGCACTAATGGGGTTGGTTCCATAAAACTTATGCTGTACATTCAAAACCCATGTCACTTTTACGAAACTTGCCAAAATTATAGAGAAAGGGTTACTAAATACAGAAAAACTATAAAAATGGGGGGTTCGTGTGCTCGTTTTTGTGCTAGCAGCGCCCCCATGCGGCAGAAAACATCGTAAGACCACAAAATCTGGTCTGGAACCTATCCATTGATGCACTAATGGGGTGGGTTCATAAAACTTATGCTGTACATTCAAAACCCATGTCACTTTTACGAAACTTGCCAAAATTATAGAGAAAGGGTTACTGAATACAGAAAAACTATAAAAATGGGGGGTTCGTGTGCTCGTTTTTGTGCTAGCAGAGCCCCCATGCGGCAGAAAATATCGTAAGACCACAACATCTGGTCGGGAACCTATCCATGGATGCAATGATGGGGTGGGTTCATAAAACCTATGTTGTACATTCAAAACCCATGTCACTTTCACAAAACTTGCCAAAATTGCCGTGATAGGGTGGGGAAATATTCACAAAGGACGGTCCATGTGTTGGTGGTTTTTTTGTGTGTGTGTTTTACTTGCAGCGCCCCCATGTGGTATTTTGTGTGTTAAACTCCACACCGCCGGACAGGTTCTTTCGCCAAACTTGACATAATTGTGGAAAAAGTGATAGGCCTACTGGAGGAAGACAAATCAGGGGAGTTGTAACATATTAGTCTGCCCTACCAATGAAAAAATAATTCTTGATCTATAATAGTGTTGATTGTAGATTGCATTTGTTTGTTGTTGCAGTGGTTGATATGCTGTAAACTGTCGCGATGTACTTTGCGTCCCAAAAAAGAATGAAACATAGAACAAAAAACAGAACCCTGAAACAGGGGTAATTAACCCACTGATAGAGTTTCACAGTGTAAAAACAATTCTTGGACAAATCATGCTTAGTATCAGTGAAAATGTTTAACACGAGTCAAAAGTAAGAGAAAAAATATCTGCACAATTTGTGGCAAAATATGTTGCAATTCAATGTACAGTTGTTTTCTCACACGAAACCTTGAAATGCAAATGATCGGGCAATCCTCAAATTGGAAAACATTTCGCTGACTTAACACTATTATCAAATTGGCAGTATTTGATCCCGAAAATGAAAATGAAATGTTTCTTGTTGCATTCATAATGAAATACATCACCTTGAAAAAATATTATAACAAAATAGTGAGTGTAATATTGCCAATTTGATGATAGAATTGATCTTTTGCCTCTTGGAAACAAAATATGTTTGGGCCTCTGTTGCCAATGGATTGAACCAAGATAAATGAAGGTGCGTGTGTTTGTCACAACGTATGATCAATATGAACTCAAATGCCATCTCTAGAGTCCTACATTCTTACATTGTTTTGATTACAATTTGGTCAAGTACCCATTTACAACAATTCTTAGTGAAGACAACACAGTTAACAGTCAAACATGGGTAAATGGAAATGTATTAGGCTTTTGAGATGACATGAAAAACATACTTTCCTTGTCGTTTTGAACTTCCTATCTAAAAGGGAGGTAGGCAAAAAAGAAGGTAGTGGTCAAAAATTCATGCCATTATTGAATGTCATCAAATTATAACATACAACCCTTGTTTATGATTTGAAGCAGAGGTGCGTAAACGTATTCATACGTCACAATTAGATACGCGCAAAGCCATTCATGCGTCATCTGACCAACCTGCGCAGTTCGGATGCGCACAAACATAACTGGGGAACGTCCTTAATACAGTTCGAAATTATGAAATGTTTGTTGATAACATTATTAATTGATAGGACTGTCAATATTTGTGTTGATGCAGACAATTAATAGATTGTATTGTCTTGCCTTGATTGGTAGTTTGCTTTTGAAATTTGTGTAAATTCTTGCCATTTAGATTAGTGAAAGTGAAAGATTTCAAATTTTCATAATGACATGTTATCTCGTATGTCTTAAATCCCTCTCTCCTACTGCTTCTCTCATTTTCCCATCTATTCTCTTTCTCATCTTCTCTCCTTTTGCATTTTCCCTTTCCATATTCTTGTTTTCCGTATATCGCTCTCCACTCACTTGCCCTTACTTAGATGGTGTTCTATGATATATATATATATTAATGCTTTCAAATGTTGATGTTACAAACACATTTTGAAATGTTTTATTATGTACTGATTAATTGTTATGCATTCCACGTGTTAAGTCGTTAAAATAGTTGCAATTTGGAATTATTCATGTACAAGGCATCTCTGGTGGCCTCCCCAAGTTGGTAGAAAAGACCCAATGGGTTATAGAAATTTAGTGTGGCGTTTTGGGGGGTAAAGAGATCTAAATTTCCGACTAACTAAATTCATACAAATAATCTATCGATAGCACTGCCACCAGGTGACTTTTATGGCCATAAAATCACCGAAACCAGTTAAGAGCAAACTTTAAGTCATTTGCTTATTTAGAAAGTTCTTTGTCTAGAGGGGAATATTTAAACACCCGGCTTCCCATAGCCACTCAGTCCGAACCGCTAATCACGTGACCAGAACTCGCACTCATCACTTCGTACTGCAACACAGCGAATCATTCCTCAAATGCAGGATTTCTACCATATGGAGGAGATGACATCGCAATTCAAAGATGCCGAGATATTCCTACAATCGAGGTAAATGACTCGTATTTTAGTATTTTCTATTGTCTTAATCACAACTCCTAATTTTAAGAGTTTTCACACCATCACATTCGTCAGTCACTGATGAATCTGGTCACCGTGCATACGGACAACAACAATCTCCCCAGACATACTAAACATTCACAGATCTCACCCATCGTGGCTTTTTAATGAGCGTCGACGACGTAAATTCGTTTTGTTCACCATATATGAACTAGTCGGTTAAATAAGCATAAGTTTCTATCTTAGACAAGATCAATTCATTCAACAACCCAATCATTACACAGCACCTCTAAGTTCTAATCAATTAACATTTAAACTGCTGCTCATTCCAAACAAATATAAATAACACGGTTTGGAAAGTAATAATTTAAATAAGCATTAATCAGGAATATTTATTACAATAAAAGCCAACATTCTTGCTTCATATAACAATATAAATCTAATGCATAAGAGCATAAAACAATTTCTTAACGAGAATACAAAAGTCCAATGTTCGGAATTCCTAAGAGTAAGACATTGTCCAAATGTCTAAAAAATTTAGACTTAGAGACTACACTGTACAATTTGCTGAGACATTGTAAAAATGTCCAAAAGTCTAGATTTTGAGACTTTGACTTTTGTCAAGGCATAAGAAAATATAAAAATTCTAAAACATTGTCCAAATGTCTACAATTTTGGACTGAGGCTTACTGTTATAAAAATTGTCTAAAAGTTTAGACTTTTAAACTTCACTTTGCAAATTTCTGAGACGTTGTCCAAATGTCTAAAAATTTAGACTTTGAGACTACACTGTACAAATTACTGAGACATTTTTTAAAAATGTCCAAATGCTTAGACTTGAGACTTAGACTTTCATAAAAATGTCCAAAAGTTTAGACTTTGAGACTTAGACTTTCATAAAAATGTCCAAAAGTTTAGACTTTGAGACTTAGACTGTAATTAAAATGTCTAAAAGTTTAAACTTTGCGACTACACTGTACAAATTACTGAGACTTTGTAAAAAAATGTCCAAATACTTAGACTTGAGACTTAGACTTTTATGAAAATGTCCAAAAGTTTAGACTTTAATTAAAATGTCTAAAGGTTTAGACTTTGCCAAAACATAATAAAAGTATGAAAGCTCTAGATTATTAAAATGTCTAAAAAGTTTAGACCTTTGTCCAAATGTCTAAAAATTTAGACTTTGTGAAAACATGAGAAAGCGTGAAAGTTCTTGACTATTCTGTTCTTAAACATGTGAGGTTCATACAGACTTCCCTTTATAGGAATGTTGCTATAAGACCAATTAATTAGTGGCCAACTAATCAATTTCAACATTACAGAGACTAATCTTTCCTTCCTGTGATCATGTATTTAACCTATACTAGCTGACCTACAGCTCCACTTACAACTACTAATATTTACAAGACTACCCCTCACCGGGATCAGTTTTCCCATCTGGACGCCACCCCCTGGCTCTTTTAGGGAATCATACCGAAGTTACTTATCGTATATGCCCGAACACCATTCCTAGTTCTGTGTATTTGTCAGACTCAAGCTTGTCAGGCTCCTAACAAAATACTAATCAAGACCAAATACATGTCACTTTATCTCCACTACAATTTGGATCTGCAATTTCCAATTGTCTTATCTATTTCTGTAATGAAAGTCTATAATCAACAAAAATGGTCCTCACTCTATTTATTATATTCCAACCATAACCATTTCAGAATAATCTAAGGACTAATAACCTTTCTCAAAGTCTTTATTTATGAGGCATTCACTTAAACTACCAAGAATAAGCTCAGACTTAATTATTTATTACAATATCTACTGTCCGAAGACGTCATCGCCTCAGAAACTCGGTCCTTCCGAGAATCACACTTTGGCTGGTGTCTCATTTGGACTAAAATCCATAGGGGTTGACGCACGATGATGTTCTTACAAGATTAAATGTCTTTACGAATTACCGGTCTAAATGTCTAAATGTCTAAATGTCTAAATGTCTAAATATTTAGACAACATTTAGAAACAAAATTAATGATCAAAAAAATCAATTAATAAATAATAATTGAGTAAATGATTCAATAAATAATTGCCGGTAAATAAATCAGTAAGATTAAACAAAACAAAAATATATGGCTTAAACTATTTATAAACTACTGTGTACGAAAGCTATGGTGACATTTTAACTAAGTAATTGAGGCTCTCAGCCTCTCCACCCAAAAGTTCATTTTTGTATGTATAATTAGAGACCGTTTACGAGAATCTGTAAAATAAACAAGCAAAAATCCAGAACATACATCACAAAATTACTCATGAATACATCACTTAAATATTTATCATAACATTCATGTCATCACTGAAATACATATACCAAACATTTCTCCCCAAATATGTCTTCATCACATCCATAAATTTTGCCATTTCCACTACTTCTCTCATTACTCGGTATTTCATAAACAAATATAAACATACAACCAGCGATCAGCTGATTTTACTACTTCATTCATAAACTTAAACAACAAAAATGGGAGAGAAACAGAGAGAAACGTAAACAACAAAAATACGATAATAATAGAATTCACTAGTCTTGACACAGTCTCGTATTTCGGAATGTCCAAATTTAGACATAGATTTCATGTATAAAATTTATAAAAATGTGTACATTTATCATCAATACATTAATAAAATCTTATTGACTTTTATACAAGTATAATTTAACATCTAAAAATCAATAAAAGTAATGGTTATTTACCTGGTTTCCGAATTTGAAATAATTCCAAAGAGTGACAAAAGACCTTCGAGACTACTGCTTGCTGTCAATCATAGGTGTCGCTAGGAAACGGAGTGAAACCCGTCATTGTTTATATACCAGGTATGCGACCGCCCGTGCGTAAACACATTTTTTTTTTGTTATGAGCTAACCAATGGACTTTGATCATTGCGCGTTTTTGCGCACACAAACATGCATAATTCATGAGTAAGACAGTATTGTATGCGTGAGCTTACCAATGGACTATGCTTATTGCGCGTATTGCGCATACAAAAATGCATAATTCATTTATAAAGTCAGTATGCAAAATTATCGAAGTTATTTATTTATTTTCATAAGGAATATCAAATATCCAGTGCGAAGGACAATGAGACCGGAAAAACCACCAAAGTAATTGGAAAACTCTATCTTGAGGGAATGCTTGAGTGAAACTACAAAATATGACATTTAAGGAAACAAAAAGAAATCAAGGCTCAAACTACCGTGTGTACTTCGTTTTGCAACCCAAAATTTGATCGTGCAGTCCCACACATACATTTTCAAAGTGAGTGAATAACTGGAATTATAAATTTGCATTTT
Source organism: Echinarachnius parma (assembly GCA_037951105.1). Lineage (NCBI taxonomy): Eukaryota > Metazoa > Echinodermata > Echinoidea > Clypeasteroida > Echinarachniidae > Echinarachnius > Echinarachnius parma. The sequence continues at coordinate 8,488 of JBAMJV010008585.1, forward strand.
CCGTCACACTGCCCCCCACCAAATTAGTTGCTGCCCCAGCAATTGGATAAAAAAAAGATTAAGTCAATTAATATACTTTACAACAACAATCAATGAATAAACCTTATGTAATTACTTTATTTACAGTTCATTTTAACACAACAAATATTAACTCCACGACTGAGCCTATAAATGTTTATCTTAGTCTTCATTTTCGAGGTACGCCGTGGTCGTCGTTGTTTCCACACGATGCTGGTAGCCGTGGACATAAGTGTACTTTTCCGCTACAACAATGACTTTGTTTATTTTCAAATGGCTGAATGCTCCTGGAGCCCTCTGCACCTTGATTACGATGCAGTCTTCATCTGAGACGACTTTGATGTGACGCTCATCGCTCGCCTCGTCTTGGGCTGGCTCCGTCTTGTTTGCGGGCTCGGGAATTTCGGACTTGTCTTGGACCGGGTTCTTAATTGCCTGCTCCGGAATTTCAGCTGTCTCGTCTGGGACCGACTCAAAGTCGTCGTCGCTCGCGGAAAGCTCTAATTCATCGGCGAGGTGCTGTAGAATACTCGAGGGCCGCTTGAGAACAATGCGCGCCGGTCGCCGTATCTTTGGAATGGGCCTGGGGCTTGGGGTGTCGTTGCTCTTACGCTTCTTTCGTGCCTCCTCCTCAAGAGCTGCCACCGCGATGGTCTCTCCTTCCCGGCGTCTATTATACTTCTTTGAGGCCGGGCACAAAAGGACATCTTCGTAGCCCTCTGAGATCGTTGGGTGCTTGCGAAGATAGTGCTTCTTGAGGTCTCCTCTCCTTTCAGTCTCATACCGGCACTCTTCGCACTGGAAGGTGAGTGAGTAATGATGCTTCTCCCGATAGTGCTTGTTGAGCTCTCCTCGTCTCGTGAAGCCGGAGCTGCACGTTGCACAGATGTGCATCATCTTGTTGTTGTTGTTTCTGGAAGGAAGGAATAAGTTAAAAAAAAGGTAGGAGAAGCTTGTTAATTTTCCATTTGGAACCGGATAGGCATCTTTCGGTCCCGTTGTGGGTTTCGCCGTGGTGATTTGTGTAGCCAAGACTGCAGTTCAGGGCCCTCGTAGTTTTTGAGTCGATCGATGTGTACCACCTTAGGCTTGACCCGTTCACCTTTCTGTATACGGTAGATAACATCAGATAGTTTAGTAATGACTAAATATGGGCCAGTCCATTTCATTACAAGTTTAGGGCAAACACCACGCTTTCTCTCATTCACGAAGAGCCACACCCAATCTCCTACTTCATGAGCAGTGAGCACCGTGTTTCGGTCATAATTCCTCGCCTGCCTTTCCGAAGATAGCTTCATTTTGTTTCTTGCCCGATCATACGCATTGTGGAGTCGCTCACGCAGTTCCTCTGCATAATCATTTCTCTCTACTTCATTTCCAGGTTCAGGATTTTCGACAAGCGCATCAACCGGCAGTCGAAGTTCACGGCCCAACATCATCATCGCAGGAGATTCGCCACTGGATTCTTGAACAGAAGACCTGTATGCGAGCATCGCATAAGGAATTTGTTCATCCCAGTCTCGTTGGTTCCTATCAGGATCTAGGAGAGTGGACAGCATTCCAATCAAGGTACGGTTGAATCTCTCAATATAGCCATCACTTTGTGGGTGAACAGGGCAGGTACGAGTTTTCCTCACCCCCAGTAGTTTACAAATTTCCTTCATGAGGCAGGACTCGAAGTTTCGGCCCTGGTCACTATGAATTTCATTGGGAATTCCATACCGGCATATGAACTCTTCCACAAAGACACGAGCAACAGTTTCAGCCTCTTGGTTGGGGATTGGGTAGGATTCGATCCATTTAGTGAAGTAGTCGCCTACAACCAAGATGTAGCGATTTCCTCTGTCAGTTTCTGGTAGTGGTCCCATGATATCCATTGCGACCCGTTCAAGCGGAGCTCCAACTCTGTAAGACTGTAGAGGGGCCCTCTTTTTCTTAGGTGGGTTCTTAGCTTTTTGACAAGTGGTGCACTTTCTCACCCAAGAACGCACGTCAGCTGCAAGTCCCACCCAATAGTAGCGCTGTTGAACTTTGTGCAGCATTTTATTTATTCCAAGATGACTAGATGCTTTAGAGTTGTGTAGTTCAGCTAACGCTTCAGACCTTAGTTCTTTTGGAAGAACTGTTTTCCAGTTTACCTCACCACCGTTGTCGGATTCCCATCTCCTCATGAGAATGCCATCTTTTACTTCCAGCAGGTTCCAATTCACCCAGTATGTCTTTATGGCGGAGGAGCAGGCAGATACTTCCTTCCAACTAGGTCTCTCCTTCCCACTTTCCTTCCACTGAAGAATAGGTTTAATGTCGTTGTCCAAAAGTTGAGCTCTCCTTACTTCAGCTAGAGTGTGCTTGGACGACAGACTTATAGCTTCAATTCGAGACTCTAAAGATAATTCTTCATGGGCTGCCATTGTCAAATCATCATAATGTCTGTACAAAAATATAAATTCAATAACATAGAAATAACAATCAATATCAGCTTAGAATTCAAGCTAAAATGTCTTAATGTCTCTAGACTCTGATACCAAGTCTAATCCTTGTTTTTGCAGATATCCTCAAGACGACCGCATTGGGAACAGGGGCGTCGGGACAAACCGTCAGCATTCTTGTGGATCCTGCCAGCTCGGTGTTCCAGGGTAAGTCTATACTGACTTATAACCTCTAACCATCGGGCTAGTTGGGCTTCAGGATTCTTGAACTTTAGGAGCCACGTTAGTGCCCCATGGTCGGTACGCACCACTACATCTTGACCATAAAGATAGTGACGAAAATGCTTCAGAAAATGCACAATGGCCAAGAGTTCCCTTCTAGTCACACAGTAATTTTGCTCAGGTTTGCTCAACGTTCGACTAGCATAGGCAACCACTCGTTCACTACCTTCTTGTTCCTGGGAAAGGACGGCCCCGATAGCGTAGTTACTTGCATCAGTGTCAAGGATGAATGGTTGTCCTATTTTAGGGTAGGCGAGGATAGGGGCTGTCATCAACCTTCCCTTGAGTGTTGTGAACGCGTTCTCGCATTCTTCCGTCCATATGAATGATGTATTCTTCTCAGTGAGAGCTGTAAGGGGTTTTGCAACATGTGAGAATTTCGTGATGTACCGCCTGTAGTATGAAGCAAGGCCAAGAAAGCTGCGCACATCAGTCTGGTTCTTGGGAGTAGGCCACGTCTTCACTGCTTCGATTTTGGATGGGTCGGTATGTACACCATGTTCAGACACAACATGCCCCAGATACAAAACTTCCTTCTGAAACAGATGGCACTTCTTGGGCTTTAGTTTGAGTTTGGCATCTCTCAGGCGTTGGAAGACTATTTCCAGTCTGTTCAGCGTTTCATCTACAGTTGGTCCGTATACGATGATGTCATCCAAGTAAATCACAAGGATTTTCCACTGGAGGCCGGCAAAGATAGATTCCATCAGTCTTTCGAAAGTTGATGGTGCGTTTGATAGGCCGAATGGCATCACTTCGAATTGATACAACCCGCCTGGAACTACGAAAGCCGATTTGAGTTTGGCGTCATCATCAAGGGGTACCTGCCAATATCCCGAGGCCAGATCTAAGGTACAAAAGTATTTTGCCCCTGTTAGCGCATCTATTGACTCATCGATGCGAGGCAAGGGAAACGAGTCTTTGACTGTGTGGCTGTTAAGGACCCGGTAATCGATACAAAATCTCTTGGTTCCATCTTTCTTGTTGGCTAGCACCACAGGAGAACTCCATGGACTGCCTGATGGTTTTATTATGCCTCGCTCCAACATGTCTTTCACTTGAGTTTCGATTTCTTCCCGCTGGCCCATCGGATGCCTTCTAGGGTGTTGGCGAATGGGTGCTGGACATGTCGTATGAATGCTATGTTGAACACGGTCTGTTCTGCCAATGTCATGATCTCCTTTCGAGAAGACATCTTGGTATTTGTCTAGAAGATTTCTGATTTTCAACCTGTCTTCTTCTGTAACATCGGTACTGGACCTTTGAGCGAGATCTTCCAGGTGCACTGGTGCTCCAGAGACTGTTGCAATATCTGCACTAGTAGGCTCAAAAACTTGTCCATTACAGCCAGTGCAAGGAATGTGCTCTCCATGAAAGGTGATTCCCATGTTATCACAGCTAATTGTGCTACCTGCGTCGAGAAGGACGTCCATACCCAGAATTCCATCTTGATGAATTTCTGCAACAATGAACTTGACTGCACATGTAGTTCTTCCAATGGTCACATCTAGGGTAACCGTACCCCATACTTGGATTGGTGCTCCATCAGCTTGCTTCAATTCCACGTTAGCCCGTTGTAACTTGTAGGTATGACATGGGTACAATTTCTCAAAAGTCCTGGTAGAAAGAATGGTAATCATCGCCCCTGTGTCAATTAACATTCTTATTCCAGTGTTCTCAATTTGGACAGTCACATACAATCCACGTTGAGCCTCTTGGACAGTGCATACAGAATGGGTACTCTTACTTGGGGTCTCGTAATTTAGGCTTGTGGGCCTTTCTTGCCAGACCTCCCCATGCCCCACTGAGTTGGTCTGCGCTCGTTTCCCTGAAACGGTTTGGTGCATTCCTTTGAGTAGTGGCCAGGTTCTCCGCAGTTGAAGCATGTTACATGAGCTCGGCGACTTTCAAAGTTCACATTTTTCATCATGTTCATGAGTTCATTCATCTTCATTTTCATCTCATCGATCTCCTTTCTCGTCTTATCATCCATAGGGACCGGCTGAACTCTTTCATCGATAGCACGGACTTGGCGTGAAGTTGGCCGAGTGCGCTCACGAGACTTCTCTGCTCTGATGAAGGATTCCGTCATCAATCCAGCCTTGATTGCCTGGTCAAGCGTTGACGGCTGTGAACGGAATATTCCAGCTCTGATCTCAGCGTCGTCAATTGCGTCGAGGAAATGACCCTTCGCTAAGCGTTCACGGACATCGGCGGCCAATTCAGGATATGCGAGACAAGTCAAATCCCGAATAGATTGTCCCAACTCCTGCAAGGATTCTCGAGGTTGGCGGCGTCTCATTCTTAGTTCATACATGAAATTTTCCGCTTGTTCTCCGGGACCAAATCGACGTTCCAAGAGACTGGTAAGCTCCACGTAGGTGATTTCACGTCCAGGGAGAATGTTGCTGAGAACTTTAAGAGCTGGCCCTTGAAGACGAGACGCCAGATATTGACCAGCCTGAACATTTGTCCAGCCGTTCATGTACATGCACACTTCAAAATGTCTCCTATAGTCAGACCAGGGGACCTTCCCCGCAAATTTGTCCGGAAGAACATCTTTTCCACGTCCTGCAGTAGTGTGACCCATGGGCTCAGTGAGTCGGTCACCACCGATGTAGGCTGGATTTTCTCTGCATTGGTTCGGAGTATAAATTTCCCTCCGTTCCCGTGGAATGGCATCTCCATAAGCGCCTAGTGGAACTGCAACCTCTTGGTCCTGGGAGTCTATGACCCATCGTCTTGGTGGACCTTGCTGGTCTTCCGTTCCGGGTGCCACTCACTCTCTCTATAGACATACAAATTTGGAGTTTGTTTCATCTCTCTCGGTCAATTTTAAATAAATTTTAACTTTTAAATTTCCAAAAAAATTAAATTTATTCAATTGTTTGTATTTGTTTTGTTTCTTTCATGTCACCATAGCTTAAGATAAGTCTGAGCTTAAATCCTTAACTATTACAGTGTACATTTTCGTGCCTCAGTCTCAAAAAGGAGAAAACAAAATTATTAAGTTTTAATTTTGCTCCTTCATAAAAATATAAAAACATCTATCAACAACAGCACATGAATAATTCAAAATTTACTAACATCAAAACTACAGAAACTTTGCTTAAATAACCATACTATCCCACCGCTGCACACCAGTGTGGCGTTTTGGGGGGTAAAGAGATCTAAATTTCCGACTAACTAAATTCATACAAATAATCTATCGATAGCACTGCCACCAGGTGACTTTTATGGCCATAAAATCACCGAAACCAGTTAAGAGCAAACTTTAAGTCATTTGCTTATTTAGAAAGTTCTTTGTCTAGAGGGGAATATTTAAACACCCGGCTTCCCATAGCCACTCAGTCCGAACCGCTAATCACGTGACCAGAACTCGCACTCATCACTTCGTACTGCAACACAGCGAATCATTCCTCAAATGCAGGATTTCTACCATATGGAGGAGATGACATCGCAATTCAAAGATGCCGAGATATTCCTACAATCGAGGTAAATGACTCGTATTTTAGTATTTTCTATTGTCTTAATCACAACTCCTAATTTTAAGAGTTTTCACACCATCACATTCGTCAGTCACTGATGAATCTGGTCACCGTGCATACGGACAACAACAATCTCCCCAGACATACTAAACATTCACAGATCTCACCCATCGTGGCTTTTTAATGAGCGTCGACGACGTAAATTCGTTTTGTTCACCATATATGAACTAGTCGGTTAAATAAGCATAAGTTTCTATCTTAGACAAGATCAATTCATTCAACAACCCAATCATTACACAGCACCTCTAAGTTCTAATCAATTAACATTTAAACTGCTGCTCATTCCAAACAAATATAAATAACACGGTTTGGAAAGTAATAATTTAAATAAGCATTAATCAGGAATATTTATTACAATAAAAGCCAACATTCTTGCTTCATATAACAATATAAATCTAATGCATAAGAGCATAAAACAATTTCTTAACGAGAATACAAAAGTCCAATGTTCGGAATTCCTAAGAGTAAGACATTGTCCAAATGTCTAAAAAATTTAGACTTAGAGACTACACTGTACAATTTGCTGAGACATTGTAAAAATGTCCAAAAGTCTAGATTTTGAGACTTTGACTTTTGTCAAGGCATAAGAAAATATAAAAATTCTAAAACATTGTCCAAATGTCTACAATTTTGGACTGAGGCTTACTGTTATAAAAATTGTCTAAAAGTTTAGACTTTTAAACTTCACTTTGCAAATTTCTGAGACGTTGTCCAAATGTCTAAAAATTTAGACTTTGAGACTACACTGTACAAATTACTGAGACATTTTTTAAAAATGTCCAAATGCTTAGACTTGAGACTTAGACTTTCATAAAAATGTCCAAAAGTTTAGACTTTGAGACTTAGACTTTCATAAAAATGTCCAAAAGTTTAGACTTTGAGACTTAGACTGTAATTAAAATGTCTAAAAGTTTAAACTTTGCGACTACACTGTACAAATTACTGAGACTTTGTAAAAAAATGTCCAAATACTTAGACTTGAGACTTAGACTTTTATGAAAATGTCCAAAAGTTTAGACTTTAATTAAAATGTCTAAAGGTTTAGACTTTGCCAAAACATAATAAAAGTATGAAAGCTCTAGATTATTAAAATGTCTAAAAAGTTTAGACCTTTGTCCAAATGTCTAAAAATTTAGACTTTGTGAAAACATGAGAAAGCGTGAAAGTTCTTGACTATTCTGTTCTTAAACATGTGAGGTTCATACAGACTTCCCTTTATAGGAATGTTGCTATAAGACCAATTAATTAGTGGCCAACTAATCAATTTCAACATTACAGAGACTAATCTTTCCTTCCTGTGATCATGTATTTAACCTATACTAGCTGACCTACAGCTCCACTTACAACTACTAATATTTACAAGACTACCCCTCACCGGGATCAGTTTTCCCATCTGGACGCCACCCCCTGGCTCTTTTAGGGAATCATACCGAAGTTACTTATCGTATATGCCCGAACACCATTCCTAGTTCTGTGTATTTGTCAGACTCAAGCTTGTCAGGCTCCTAACAAAATACTAATCAAGACCAAATACATGTCACTTTATCTCCACTACAATTTGGATCTGCAATTTCCAATTGTCTTATCTATTTCTGTAATGAAAGTCTATAATCAACAAAAATGGTCCTCACTCTATTTATTATATTCCAACCATAACCATTTCAGAATAATCTAAGGACTAATAACCTTTCTCAAAGTCTTTATTTATGAGGCATTCACTTAAACTACCAAGAATAAGCTCAGACTTAATTATTTATTACAATATCTACTGTCCGAAGACGTCATCGCCTCAGAAACTCGGTCCTTCCGAGAATCACACTTTGGCTGGTGTCTCATTTGGACTAAAATCCATAGGGGTTGACGCACGATGATGTTCTTACAAGATTAAATGTCTTTACGAATTACCGGTCTAAATGTCTAAATGTCTAAATGTCTAAATGTCTAAATATTTAGACAACATTTAGAAACAAAATTAATGATCAAAAAAATCAATTAATAAATAATAATTGAGTAAATGATTCAATAAATAATTGCCGGTAAATAAATCAGTAAGATTAAACAAAACAAAAATATATGGCTTAAACTATTTATAAACTACTGTGTACGAAAGCTATGGTGACATTTTAACTAAGTAATTGAGGCTCTCAGCCTCTCCACCCAAAAGTTCATTTTTGTATGTATAATTAGAGACCGTTTACGAGAATCTGTAAAATAAACAAGCAAAAATCCAGAACATACATCACAAAATTACTCATGAATACATCACTTAAATATTTATCATAACATTCATGTCATCACTGAAATACATATACCAAACATTTCTCCCCAAATATGTCTTCATCACATCCATAAATTTTGCCATTTCCACTACTTCTCTCATTACTCGGTATTTCATAAACAAATATAAACATACAACCAGCGATCAGCTGATTTTACTACTTCATTCATAAACTTAAACAACAAAAATGGGAGAGAAACAGAGAGAAACGTAAACAACAAAAATACGATAATAATAGAATTCACTAGTCTTGACACAGTCTCGTATTTCGGAATGTCCAAATTTAGACATAGATTTCATGTATAAAATTTATAAAAATGTGTACATTTATCATCAATACATTAATAAAATCTTATTGACTTTTATACAAGTATAATTTAACATCTAAAAATCAATAAAAGTAATGGTTATTTACCTGGTTTCCGAATTTGAAATAATTCCAAAGAGTGACAAAAGACCTTCGAGACTACTGCTTGCTGTCAATCATAGGTGTCGCTAGGAAACGGAGTGAAACCCGTCATTGTTTATATACCAGGTATGCGACCGCCCGTGCGTAAACACATTTTTTTTTTGTTATGAGCTAACCAATGGACTTTGATCATTGCGCGTTTTTGCGCACACAAACATGCATAATTCATGAGTAAGACAGTATTGTATGCGTGAGCTTACCAATGGACTATGCTTATTGCGCGTATTGCGCATACAAAAATGCATAATTCATTTATAAAGTCAGTATGCAAAATTATCGAAGTTATTTATTTATTTTCATAAGGAATATCAAATATCCAGTGCGAAGGACAATGAGACCGGAAAAACCACCAAAGTAATTGGAAAACTCTATCTTGAGGGAATGCTTGAGTGAAACTACAAAATATGACATTTAAGGAAACAAAAAGAAATCAAGGCTCAAACTACCGTGTGTACTTCGTTTTGCAACCCAAAATTTGATCGTGCAGTCCCACACATACATTTTCAAAGTGAGTGAATAACTGGAATTATAAATTTGCATTTTCCGTCACATTAGATTTCTTTTTTCCTGCCAGGCAGCTTGGGGAGACTCATCAGGGGTGCTTTTATGTCTTTTTGTTTGTAAATTCATCATACATTTTGTATCGTTACATTGAACTTGTTTGAAATGCCGAATAAATAACAATAATAATAATAATAATACCGGGGGAGGGGTCGTCTGGTTTAAGCCTTGTTTCAAAACTGCGGACCAGTCATTAGGGCGGGCATATTCTTCGCTTTCCATACATGCCATATCAGCGTAGGTCTAGTGTCGGATCTCCGCCCCCTCGCTCTATATAATCAGCCTGTCTATCGGATGGTGACGATGAATAGGGAAGTCCCGGATGTAAATAATTACAAGTGAGTTGAACACGGTGTTATACAATCCCTCAAACCAACCAAACAAACAGCCATCGGCGCGCCTATTAGAACTATATGACGGAAACAATGTTTGCCTCTTCAACTACAGTATTAGACCTAAACTGTACATAAGTATCATGATGACACTTATGAAATCAATGTAAGCAAACTAATTGGATTGATGAAGTTAGGAAATGTGTGTCATTATGATGCAATTATTCAATGAACATACATAATCAACAGGTTTGACTATGTATGAAACTTAGCCTTCAGATGAGGGCCTACCATTGCCAATTGTTCGAATGCAAACAATAATCACGCACAAACGATGATTTTAATTTAATCTGTAACCGTGGTCAAAGGGATCTAATAACAATGTCCAATTCCACAAATCTTACTTAGAACTCTTGTGGTTCGTTCGTACCTTTGTATTTTTGTATTACCAATAGTAGCTTTGAACTTGATAAGGTTATTCGAATTTCCATGTCGTTAAAGGGACAATGGAAGTGTACGGATTTTTATTTATCCACTGGAAAGTTAAAACTGTGTACAAAGCCAGTGCAATGTGTTAGCAAATGTAACGTTGCAATTCCGTCCCTATACATGGTGGCTAAAATAAAAACGGACCGACATATTCCCATGAAATTCAGAAAAGAACTTTCACTGAGAAAGAGTAATTATACCAAGATCTGGGATTTTTGTTTAGCCTTTGTCGTTCTATGTCGTATTTTGCAATATTTTGTGACACCATGTATGGGTTTCAAATTCGACCAATTTCAACAAAAATGGTGTTGTTTGGCATAATATTTTGGTTGCCATAGTATTGAGCAGCAATTGTTAATAAGCATTATTTACAATTTGCGGTTAAAGCCAAGGAATGGACTTCAACAATAAGTGTCCCCTTCTATGACCAGCGAAAGATGCAAAATAACACGCCAAGGTTGTGCTAATAAACTCAGTCGAATTTGAACCCTAACATGGGGTTACGATGTGCTACGTAGAACGAAAACTCTTCAACCAAATTGCTATAATGTTTCTTAGTGATATATTCCCCATCCGATGAAACCAGTCATTCTGTCCCAATATTCCGGGAAGTATGCCATTCCTTTTTATTTGGGCCACCCCGTATAATGTCGGTGAATAGTGGGACGTGACGTGAGGTGACGTGACTCGATGTGACATGCGTGACGTTACGTAAGGGGCACATATCTTGGACCTGCGCCGATCAACAAAAGCATGCACAGAAACATCATTCCAGTCATTGTACTCTGATCGATGCAAGGGCCCCGTTCCATAAAACATTGGTGTATAGTTAATGTCTAATTAGTGTAACTAGTAAGTTAACAGCCAATCAGCATGGAGCATTGGAGTTGTTGCCACGGTAGCTACAATAATCATTGGACAATAACAATACTTGCAAAAGTTGTATGAAACACGACCCTTTAATCACAAAAGTAACATCATTACAAGAAATGAATGCATTTTACGCGATGTATATTTGTCATGAAATGTGTTACAAAAAACAAAATACAAGCTCATAAAGTATTACAAAGTTGTGACACCAATATACATGTAGAAGACATAATTGTCTACGAAGGACAGAGTAAATATAATTTCTGAATATATACACGTACAAATATCTTAGTGTCTTAGATATTATTTAAAGAAACTGATTTATACAAAAACGAATCCATAGTTATGGCAAATCTATTGTGTGTACATAAATATTTCAGTTTTTAGGATATAAATAATCCACTTGCTGTTTATCCCTATGCAGCGGTTGGTATTACATTATATACACAGTATAGTAATTATATATGGGCAGTTCAACTTTGCTCCCCCACCCCCCCCCCCCCCCCCCATATTATTTGAACATGCATGATTGCTAACTTGTCGCGGTATCTAGCTGGAACTGTACCGATCATGATCATAGTCATGATAGTATAGTGTGTTTTAGGGTATATCTATTGCACAAAGATGTGCAAGGGTGCAAAGTTGATCCCGTATTGTTAAAGTATTATCATTGAAAAAACATTTTAGCTCATATAAAATCGAAATAATACAACAATGAAATAATAATAATACACATTTGTATAGCGCATATTGCAAAAAGCCTCTAAGCGCTCAAAAATATGAACATAAAAATAAACAAAACTAAATTATAAGGTATGTAAACATACTTGTGTATATAAACAAAGAAAGTAAAATTAGTAAAGGTCATAATCACTCGATGTTTGATCCCTACAACAAAGGTTATACTTTATAACTGTCGCCCCCGTTCGCAAAGAGAAAGGAAAAGTGGTATATAATAATATGTAAATTAAAAAGCACGTCATTTTTATACAGATATACATGAAAGAAAGACACATAATTCAGCTGCCATCCTTTAGTACAGTAATAATGTATCGAACTTTACAACATTCGAATTGATGTATTCATACGTTATTATACGTCGTCAAAATCATATTAATGTAATATTTTAATATGACACGTACAAACAAAAATACATAGTTATACATGTCTCCTCCAGTCAGTTTTAAATAAGGATTTGTCTACAACCAGACAAAAATAAAAGAAATTTCATCACAATGGCCCGAATTCTAACTGTCCAGTGGCCCAACTTTAGTCCAGGCTACATGACATAAATTATGCCTAAACAGAACTAGGGGGATTGATCGGACATATTTGATAACGAACTAAAGCAATACGAATATCTCTAGTGGTAAATTATGACAACCAAATGGGCAAGTGAAATTTCACAGGGGTGAAAGGATTTATTCAGGTTACTGTAAATTGCTGGCATGTCAGTCTAGGCTTCACTTTGTTTATGTAGGTCTTTTAAAGTTAAACCTAGACTAAATTTGTGTCACTAAACATAATTCGGGCCAATTACTCTTCTAAAACCTAAATAGCTACAATACAGCCACATTTTAGATCGACTATTCTTATAGCAGGAATCGGTGCATTAGTGAGGGGCAAGTAGTTTTAATGGAATGGGAAATGATCTAGAAATATCGTTACAAAATAGGACATTGAGTATAGACTTGCCCCAGCCCCCACTCAATGTCGCTTCTGCTACACTATGCATTGGCCCATAGCGTATGGACTTTCGTCAGCCACGAACAGACGAATGCTAAGTGGTCACTAGTACTATAAGAAAGACTTGGTTCTGCTTATAGTAACAGTAGACCGAAGTCCCTAGACTAAAAGGTCTGCAAGACCTGGAACAAATTTGTCGCAATCATCTGTTTTCAAATTGACTTCTGAGGTAAGTACCGTCAAATATTGTGACAAGGGATTAATCAAACACCTCTTGCAGTTAAATGTTTTGGGACACATGTCCCGGCAGATTAATTTCCCAGAAGGAACATTTTACTTATCGGATGGGTTTGGTTTTTAATTTACACTAATGGTCTTGTGGTCTTGATATATCGCACATGGCACTTATGTGAACTAGCTTAGCTGTTATAGCCATGGTTACCATGGTAACGAAACGATTCATTCTTCAGGTGACATGACATCGGATGTCTTGCAGATGACTTTGATGTGGATCAAATCCTCCTGCAGGAACCCTTCAGAGGCATCCGACACCTTATTGAGCTCTGCGAACTCGGGCAAGCCTTCCCTACCATTGATAAAGCCTGGTCTGGCAAAGGAAGGGCTTCCAGGGGAAGGGGTGAAGACTTTCATGATGCTTGCATTGGGCAGATCCCGCTTGTTGATAAGCTGGAAGGTCACCCTCTCCAAGAAGGGCCAGGGGAGGACGTTATCGTAGGGCCCCTTCATCAATGAGAAGAATACCGACAGGTGGGTTCCTGGACCCGTGTCGGCGCCCTTCAAAGAGATCTCGCACCTCAGCTTGTACCCATGTTGGCCGGTGTAGAATTCGGTGGAATACACGCTTCCACCATTCCGCAACCCTCGTATGGCGCATGATGGGATCGCCCAGAGAAGAACCCCTGTGTGTGAGATTGCGGCATCACGAAGCCTTTGTCCAAGAAGGGTCACCCACTGCTCAAGCTCTCGGACCTGTCTCTCCAGCATCTCCATCAGTGAATGTGGTCCTCCCATCGCGCGCGAGACCGCTGCCTCATCACGTCTTCGCTCACGCTGAAACTCCCGCCATTCAAGCTCTTGAAGACGACTCAATGTGGCTTGCAAGAGTTGAACTACCAGAGGCGAGTGCACCGGACCACTGGATGGGTTCACCGTCCCACCTAGGTTGCGGAAGACTTTCTTCATCTCTTCCTTGCAGCGGACCACTGATGGCTCCGCACTATGCAACACTAGGTTGCAGAGTTCATTCCAAGGAACCTGATGGGAGAAGGAGGAAGAAACGGGAGACAAGACTCAGTGTGGTGTATGTTGTTCATTTCTTTTTTTACTAGACAGTAATCCAAGTACCTGCTTATGCTTAAATCCCCTGAATGCTTACATGAAGCAAAAAACTAAACAAAACAATTTTCAATACAGGGAATAATGGAATCCACTTTTCATTCATTAGTTGTTGCTATGTTGAGTAATTAGCCTCTGGCAAGCTTTTAAGTTGCCAGGAACAACCTTTGTGTATAAGAATTGAGTTTATGTTCTAACGGTATGTAATGCCCCTGTGACACTTCTCCGCTTTCTTGAATGCGCCTGGTTTCCGACTTGACCGAAACCATGCGGGAAGGATGCGTGACACTTGACCGAAACCAGTCGGGAGGATGCGGAAAGGCGGAACGAAATTTTGAAAATGTTCAAGATTTGCTTCCGACTAGTTCACGACTAAATTTGTCGGGAACAGTGCCGAAACAATACCGAAACTATGCCGAAACTAGCCGTGACAATGCCGATCATCGGCACTGTGGCCCGCCTGGTTCACGACAACGTTCCGCACAGTTTCCGACAAGATTCCGACAAGATTCCGCACAGTTTCGGAATGGTTTCGGCATCGTTCCCGAATAGTTTACGCACTCGCAGTACATGATTATTTTTGGCCAAGTTTAAATGAAACAAATATTACATAGATAGTACAGTTCTGATTTTAGAGCGCTCTAAATCCCTTTTTTCTTGAGGTAATCACAACTCATGTATTATATTTGAAAAAAGGGCACATATTTAAAAGACAGAATAAACAATTTGATCAAAACCGGATCAGAAACAGCGGAAATAAATATTCATAAATATATGCGATTAATAAGAATAAATGTTTAGGCCCGACTTTTATTTAATAACTTGTATTTATAAATCCTATGCATTGCTGAAAAAACACGGTGGATTTCGCTTTGATATATTTGTGATGATATCTTTCCTTACTAATTTATTCAACCATTATATATCTTGAATAAAAAACAGCACTGTAATTTGGACGTGTTTGTGTTTTTCTTCCATGGACATACGGTTAAAGGGACTTAGTAAATTGTTCAAATCCTCAAAATCCAATTGGAAAACTAGCAGTTCTCTCATATCTTATTTTGTTCGTATTAACAAAAAAAGCATGAGACAGGTTTCGGTTTTTTTAATTTCTCTTTCGTTACAAAATTATGAACGATCGAAGTTTTCAGCTAATGAAATATCCGTCGGATTTTCGAAACCGTGAACAAAGTGAGTACTGTGAGTTAGTGAATATCACTTTGCATTTTTGCTCATTACTCGGCCATTTGGCATCCATTTGACTTGAAATTTTCACACAATACCCTGTGGACATAATAAATAACAACAATATACATTATATCAACCAATCATCACTAACCCTTGCACACGTCAACAGAGTTACTAGATCCCTTTAACGGTTATGTGACTATTAACCCCGGGCGATTACCCCTCCCCCCCCCCCCCCCCCCAAAAAAAAATAAAAAAAATAAATAAGAAAAAAAGAAAGAAAAAAACACACACAAACAAACAAACAAACAAACAAACAAACAAACAACCAAAACAAGCAAACAAAACCAAATAACCCGAGGTATTCTTCTTCTCGGTCTCGGCCTCGGCCTCGGAAATGTTTACCGACGAAATAACAACCCCCCCCCCCCCCCCCCCCCTTCAAATCCTGGGTAAGCTATAAAATGGGCGTCGATTTGTAATTGAATATTAGCCTATACTGTTCACGGGAATGGGGTAATCTATTCATTAATCCCCCACTGAACAATAGGTATTAATGGACACGACATCAATAAAAGGTGGTCATAATTCATCTGGAGATCATATGAAATGATGTGCCTATTTATATACCTGGTCATTTATGTGAATGATTGTTCAAATCCTCAACAGAGAGGGACGTTGCGTATCCACTATAGAAAATGGGACACACTTTCTGCTTAGATTATGAGACAGAGACACCAAATTCCGAGTGTTTGTTTTTGTATTTGTCTTTCTTCTCTACCGCCTCCCTTCCTTTTCTGTCTTCGTTTTTTTATTCTGTTATCTTTCCACTTTCTTGTATAATTTCTCTCGAACTATAATGATTATTATTTAGTTTATGTTGATAACAGGTAATTATATAGATAAATAGTTATAATGGTGTATACATTTTTTGTAATTCTCCTTTCTTTTTTTCTTTTTTTTTAAGAATTGTGTATGAATACATTGATTGTGTTTTGTATCGGTTTATACGTTTATTTTAAAATGGGTTCTCTGTAATATAACTGTAATTTGAGAGAAAAGGAAACATTACTAAGGAAACCAGTGTTGCATTTAAATGATATTCTCTCAAATGAAATATATTGGGTTTTTTATTTCTATGAAACTAAAAAAATGATTTTTTGAAAATATGTTAAAACAAACCTACAGAAGTTGTGAATTGAATATATTAGGATCAGGATTATAACTTTAAGGATCATTTAATTGTAATTATATGTGGATTGTATACATCAACTATGATTTTAAATATGACTATGTTGAAAAATATGATTTGTATTGCAAATGATTTACATTGCATATTTGTTGTTTGAGAGAAAAATAAAATAATATTTCAAAACAAAAAAACCGACGAATGCGGAAAGGTGGCGTAAACATGACGGGACAATGCGTAAAGAGTGCCGAAATGTGTCGGAAATGTGTCGGAAACTGCGGGCCACGCATCCGTCCCGCATGGTTTCGGTCAGTGAGGTATTCATCAAAACGAATGGATTTACGTAATAACATTGTGCGATCTCAAATAAATCGTTCTGCAATGCAAGTCCAGTGTCATAGAAGAGTAAATGATTTGATAAACAATTCAGTTTCATGTGGTAATTATCAGATGAAGATGAAACTTACGTGCACCATTCCCGAGTCGAAGAGGAGCCTACAGAGAGAGTTCGACTTCATCAATAGGACCATTGGACACCAGTCATCACCCCAGTGTTCTAGGAAGGCACGTCCCTTGGTTAGCCATTTCCCACAACCGAACATCTCACAGCGAATGCGGACAATGTCCCCACATGATCTCTCGTGAACCTTTTGGTAAGTAAATAAGAAACTTTTGTTAGCCATCATAACTCTCATGTTACAAATATTTCAAACAGTTGATGCAACTTTTATGGTATAGAAAATATACTGATATGAGATTTCTCACACCCTGCAAACCCTCACACTTTGCGTTATGTTCTCCAGCATATCCAGTGAATCCGGTGGCGATACATTAAACGAACAACTTTCGTTATGCTACAAGCTCCTGGAATGTATATTAATGAGCCATATCATATTCCCTATTCATAAATTACACGACATAGAAAACTTGTAATTTTGGTCTAATTGTCTAAAGTATTTCAAGCGACGCTTTGAAGTAATCAAATCAACATTTGGCATAACAGTCAGTTCGTGTTTACAAATCTGTGAATATGCAGAACTGACCCTACAAAGTGACTCTTCCGAATGATGTGTATGTAAAGTAAAGACCTTCAAAATAAAGTAACCTTCCCATGTTCAAGATATAACGAGCATTTATGATAAGGGAGTTTTGAAAGAACGGCCCTTCGGGAAAGTGATTATTAAACCGAGTCTTTGAAAAATAGCTGTCTGAAAACCAGCGGGTATAATATTGGATCCACGGCCGGGGGATAATGATGATGGACTTCTGGGTTACGCCGCTTCTTGCATTCACCTCACCGAGATGTAGTTGTCGTAGGAGCCTTCCCAGGGGCACGAGGCCGCAGTGGAGGCTGGCTAGTTCCAACATCATCTCTGCGTCTCCTTATCCAGGTACAGCTACATAACAATGACAAGATCATTCCACATTTGACATTTAACATCCATAGGGAGGTTGTGGCACGATGGGATCGGTGCCTGCATTTTCAACCTACAGTTGTCGTGTTCAAAAGCGATCGATGCCTCGCCATTTTATGTTCTTCATTAAGACCTTAAAGGGATCTAGTAACTTTGTTGAGATGTGCAAAACTGATGAATGGTTGATGCAATGTATACTGTTGTTATCTCATATGTCCTCAGGGTATTGTGTGAAAATTGCAGGTCAAATGGACAATGTATGGACAATGTAAGTAATGAGCGAAAATGCAAAGTGATATTGGGTGGATATTCACCCACTCACTGCATTCACTTTGTACAGGGATGAAAAATCTCGCCCGGAGATTTTCTTATCTAAATACTTCAATCATACATATCTTTGTAATGAAAGGGAAATTTGAAAAACCGAAAGCTGTCCCATGATTTTATTGTTAATACGAATACACAAGGTATAAAGGAACCGCTAGAATTACAATTTATTTTGAGGATTTGGACAATGTTACTAAGTCCCTTTAAGCGATATTCATCCTATATATCCAGAAGTTTAAAGGGATAGTGCAGTTCTAGTCAAACTGAATAAAATGTTAAGATATCCTTAAAACCTAATAATTACAACTCAACTCAATGCAAGCTCGAATGGTAGAAATCCATAGAAATAACTAATTAGAAGGCTGATTTTATTTTTTATTTGTAAAGGCAGCCGTTAACACAAGAGGGCAAAAGTTTCAAGCATTTACCAGGGGCCGCGGAAGCGGGGGGGGGGGGGGGGGGCTGGGGGGCTGCAGCCCCCCCCCCCCCCCCCCCCGCACTTTTTTGGCTAAAAACAAAGAAATACATTTAAGCACAAAATAATAACTATAATAACAGCCAAAAGGTTGGTCAGCCCCCCCCCCCCCCCCCCCCCCCCCCCCCCCCCCCCACTTTCAAAATCTTTCAGCGGCCCCTGTTTTACGCCAGCGGAGGTGCAATCAACAAGAAGTTTTAACAACAATAATCATTTAAATTAGTATTTTTTCGGATAATAATACAGCCAAACATTGCCATGCGTACAAACGGTTTTGAATTGGGTTGCACTACAGTAATAACCCTTTATACCTAAATAATAGATACCTAACATAATTACAGCTCACCTGTTTAGATCTCACAGTCTTTGGGCAGAACGGGCACCGCACCTGATCAGTGCCCATCGTATACCTATAGAATGAAAAGGGTGATAAATATACATATGTAGAGGTAATAACAATGGAATAGAGATATTATATGTGATAACTGTTATTTGACATGTTTGAGGGGTCCACAATATTGTACAAGCCCTGCTTTTTAGTGGACCCCTCTTGTTTCCAATATTCAAAACGGCCGTATTTATGTACGGCTCTCATGTAGCAAGTCAAATAGTGCCCTCTATATCCCGACGCAGGACAGTCTTTAACATTCATCAAAGAAGAATGCGCAACTTCCCACTATTATATAATTATGTACATGACTAAACTGTGAACTCGGTATCAATTGAAACCAACTTTTAATGAACAGAAAACAAGCTAATTTAAACAAAAAATCATTGTTGTTTACATTATAAATGCCATTTAACAATAAACTGGGCATCAGCCGAACATGTACATACAGTGGCGTAGCTACGGGGGGGGGGGGGCACGGGGGGCCTGTGCCCCCCAATAATTTGAAGAAAAAAAAACAATAGAAAACCTAAGGGGCCATTTTTGAAAAAACAAAGAAATACATAAAGTGTGCCCCCCCAAATAATTTAGCGTGCCCCCCCCAATCAGTCCGACCACGCTACGCCACTGTGTACATACAACTACTATATATATTTCTTTCATCAATTACGTTACAATTCATTCAGAACTACGTTTATCTTGTAAAATGTAAGCATTAATAACCGAATTGATCAGTTTGAATCAGAAGAGTTCTAGAACTAAATGGCAAAGTAAATAAAAATTTCCGAGGTGTTTGTTTATTTCAATTTAAATTTTGTCTTTGTAAATTTGTTGACACGTGCAAAAGGTGATGCGTAGTTAATAAAATGTGAATTGGTGTGATCTGATATGTCCTAAAAGTAATGTGTAAACATTTAACTGATGAGTGAATGATAAAATGTGCATTGTAAGTGATCTGATATGTCCACAAAGTAATGTGTTAAATTTTCCCGTTAATTGAATGTTTTGGGGCTGAGATATGAGAAAAAATACAAAGTGATACACTAACTCATTGTACTTACTTTGTACACGGCATGAAATCATACCATAGACAATTTCATATCTGAATACTTCAATCGTAAATATCTTTTGAACGAAATGGTAATTTGAAAGAACGAAACATGTCCCGTGATTTTATTGTCAATATGAATATGATAAGGTATATGAGAGAACCACTAGAGTTCAAGTAAGTTTCGAGGATTCGGACAATGTTACTTAGTCCCTTTAAAAGTAAGCGTATCCTTGGCAAAACATTAATACCTCGCCTTATGGACTACCAAGCAAGTTCTGCAGGCGGTGTGTCCACATTCCGTTCTGAAGGGCTCACGAAATGGGTTCTTACACAGCTTACACTGGAGGACTTCAGGTGTAACAACCGGCATGTTGTCGATCTGTAAAATAAAGAACAAAAGAATACATTTTACTCTTAGTATATTATAATATATAATTATTATTATTGGTTTCAACTTATAAGCTAAATCAAAGTAAAAGATAGTTGAGTTTGTGGTAAAGAGGGCGCTACACAAAATAGTTCTTTGTGAGCTAATGAAAAAGTGAGTGTCAAATTTGAAATAGCATACAATTTAAATGACAGAATAAACTTTATTTGATCAAAATCGGTTTGGAAATGGCTGACATATCCATAAACATAAGTACATAACCATTTGTAATAAATGTGTGGCCCTACAATTATTCGGTAATTTTGAACCAGCCGTTAAAAATATTTTTTAAATGCTTCCTCTTTTCAAAAATTTACAAGAGAAGTGTTTTAGATAGTTGTTGATTAGCTCTCTATCTCATCACTTTTTCAACAAAACATCACATGCACAATATTTTGATTTTAAATGATTGAAACCAATGAGTATTTAGAGACCTCTTGAGTTTTAATGGCTCTTTCCGAATGATAACAGACTTTTTACATAGTCGTTTGTAATTTGTTATTCCTTACGAGCATGATGGAGTTATGACTATTAGTTTGTAATGTAATGGTGCAGGTTTTGGTTACTAAAATTCAGTTTGGCTAAAACTGTACTTTCTTACCAAAACTCAACTATCCCTAAAATGGTAGGCTTTTGCAATTCCTACACAAATTTCATCTACCTCAAAAAAAAGTTATGTTTTTAGAAGCGCCCTCATTAAAGAACATATTTTGAAATCAATACGGAAATTGGTAATGTGCATTCCCAGCAGAGTTGAAAAGAAGAGCCAATATTACAATAGTAATATTATATTGTTCAAATACAGGAACGTGTGCCAATATTTTGTTATTGTGTCGCGCTTTACTTGCCAAAGCAAAACCAAAAAATTATAACAAATTATGAAAAAAATCTCCAGTACAACATTATGAATATGTATGACAAATGATGTCATTACATCATTAACCAATCACAAGTTAAGAAGGAGATCAAATAAACGGATTGAAACATTGGGCTCATGGGGTGAATATCTTAATTCTGAGAGGGATTTAGAGACCATATTAATGACTGCGATTTGTGTTTAGCTACTGAATATGTTTCGACGATTATTTAACTGTGTCTGCGTCACGTCTGACTCACCAGTGCACTGGGAGACAATAGTAAAGCGGGGGGGGGGGGGGGGGCACAGGGTGGGCGGGGGGTATGGGTCCCCAATGGTTTGACAAAAGCTATATATGAAACATAAGAAGGGGAGAATATTTGGGAAAATATAGAAATACATGTGTGAGCCCCCCCCCCCCCCTCCCCTCACACACTGAGACATGTGCAAGCAGGGGGGGGGGGGGGGGGGTGGTGTATTATATTTCGTGTCTTCATTTTAGTTATGAATGGGGTCGTCTGTGTCCGAGGTCTTCATATGGGGTGGTCAGGGCCCTATGATTTGTTTTGTTGTAGGGGTGCTTGATTATTTGCTGCAGTACCCCCCCCCCCCCCCCCCCCACATCGTAGTGACTGTACCCCTGGCTGCCGGGACAGATCCCCGGGTTACGCCGTCCGCCTCCACGCACACGCAAGCAAACTACATATTAGTGGCGTATCAAAGAAAAACTATTTAGCAGCGGTATTAATTATTGTGAGGTCGAGTGATATATGCATCATAATTCTGTTACATACTCTGTGATATACTTATAATTTTCTAGATCAATAAACAGACAATAACAGGCTTGCAGTATTCGTTGTCTCCCTTATTCCTTCCTTACATTCATTCTCACCCTCTCTCTCTTTCCACCTCTCCCTCTGTTTCTATCTTTCTATCTCTCGATAAGGTTTCTGACTTTTTGTAGTAGTTTTACACGTTTATTTCGTGTTATCCTTTATAACGCATATTATAAACCAGAGGAAAGCGAGATGGTGACACAAATAATGATAAGGGAACAACATGGTTATAGGGTCGAGACACCTATATCCATCGACTTGTATGGACTGTGTGTATGAGAAAAGAGGGAATGTCTATTGTTTCAATGAAAAAATAATTCTTTATCAAATTATAGTGTTCTATATAGTTAAGTGGGTGTTATATGATTATGTATTACTGAAAATGATGTATTGTATCGACTAAACCGCTACACACATCTTTCTCTCAAAGAAAGACAAAAATCACGATAGAAAATAAATGATTAATCTCTCTTATTCTTATTGATTGTAGACGTTCTTTTCTCTCTCTAACCCTCTCTCACTCCTCTGCCGTACACATTTGAAATGACCCCTCTCATTTGTATAAATTAACACAAACAAATACTAAATAAATAATAAATAATAATAATAAAGAGAAAATGTGAAGAAGAAATGGTTTCATATTTATATATATTACTACATGAAAACAGCCAGTCATGAACGATCCACTAAAAATCTTGTAATATATATTACTATAGTGGCGCTTCTCTTTACTCATTAATGCAATAGGCCTGCTATTTGTGAAATAGCCTCATGACAGGGGAGAGCTCTGCCAAATTAAATGTAAATTAAAAACGTTTAAAATAGTTCCAACCTTTTTTCTTTTGAAGTCGTTGCTTTTTGGTGTCACTTCAAATAAATGGTAACGTGAAGATGACTGAACTTTCGTAGTCTAATCGAAGCTTTATCCGGGATGATGAGGAGAAAATCTCCGCCGAAAGATGATAGCAACAGACCAGGACTTAAGTGAGAAGACAGATCTAAATCCACGTCGAAATCGAAAATCAAAATCGAAAAATCGTCAGAACCAATCCTTCTTCCAAGTTGTCCAGGAGCTCTACCACGATGCTGACGACCGTGTACAAGGAACTTCGTGTTGTGAGCTAGCTGACTGAGTAATGCCACAATTACAACAAAACAGTCAGCGCGATAGCGGGCGTTCCAGTTGTACCACCGGCACCAAAGACACTACAAGGGGAAGACTGGACACTGCGCCGGTTTTGTACAGCGATCGATGAAACGCTGAATTTCGTACATGGGGAAGGGCGCCGCCCTAGCGTTGGGTAGGTAAACTTCTTGTGTTTTCGCGCGTAGCCATTGAAAACACAATAGGGAACTGGTAGTGAAGTATCAAATTCCTTCTTATTTTTGCTTTTTTATCTCAAAATGTACACCAAATATTAAAAGGAGTTTGTTTCTAAGTTTGTCTGTTTACAGGTGAAAATTTCCAAGAAATATTTAATAGTAGACATGCAGAATCAAGTCAACATTCACGTACAAGTTTCTTTGCTTGCTGTTAAACACGAACTCGTCATCAAGATTGTTGCAGTTACCTGTGTCATGGTTTGAAATCAAAATAGTAACATTTATTTAAATACCTCTTTTCTCTTACATGAAGAATTGTTGTTAACAAGAGTGTCACATCTGAAACACAAGCATTTTGTTAACTGTCACATCGGAAATGCGATGCCTCAAAAAATAGGGTAGACCTACACTCTTACAGCTAGAATTTGGTGGAAGCAAGGTATGGCCGCACGGCAGCTGGAGGGGGGGGGGGGGGGTCCCCTAGAAATCTGTTGTTTTGTTTTTGGTGGGTTTTTTTTTAATAGTTAGTGTGCCACAGCATTTCTAGTTCTGAATTTAAAATCTCCATGTGGGAAAGCTGCCAGAAAGCTGGTCATGTTATTGTAGACACATACACACACAAACACATGACACATCATACATGTACTATGTAGGCCTACAAACATACAAACACATACACATACTATCACATATACATACACAAATGTATACAAACACACACACAAATGCACAGACATACAAACACAAATATACACACACACACACCAACAAAATAAACGATGCAATGAGATCTCAGTTTGATCTAAATTTTAATTACACCTTAAATTAAATAACTGCCTTTGTTACCTACAATTTTTAAAAATATCAAAGCTAATTTATATTATATAATGGCAAGGATTCATGAAACGTTCTGTTGATTAACTATATATATGGTCATTTTCACAATCAATAGTATAAAAAGTGGTACAAAGGGTTACATTTTAGAATTGATAATTTGAAAATTCTTCAAAAAAGTTTCTTGGTATTGAAATTTTATGGAACAATACGTTTTGGAGCTTAATCTTTTTCTGTTTTCATTCACCATGGATACATAATTGTTCGAAATAGCCCATTATATGATGCATCAAAACTATTCAACATTCTACCTATTCATTTACGAATTATACACGACGTTAAGATATTTAAAAAGGAAATAATGAAGCTAACCATACTAGATTTATAATTCATGTGCATATTAGCTGTTCAATGATTGTTATACTCATGTAGGCTACTTATGCCTTTTGGTTTCCTCGTTCATTCTGATTAATATTTGTAAATTATTATTACCCCTATTTTGTAAATATGTTTTTTCTGTTGTTTTTTTCTCTTAAATAACCTGTTTGTGATGTATATTTTGTATTATTTTATGTATCTTATGTATTTCTGTATTCTTATGTTTCACGGCCCTGCTGAAAAACAGCTTGTAGCTGAAAGCGGGCATTTTATTATTGTATATACCGTGATTAAATAAAATAAACAACAAACAAACAATAAATGGTCATGTGTCATGAACTCGCCTCCCAAATAGGGTGGCACCGTTACATTTTGGGATTTTTTTGCAAACATTTCTTAATTTGTTTCAAAACTACAAAACCTTTTCTAACAAATTTGGTATCATTTTAAAGAACTACCAGAATGCTATCTGTATGCAAAGTTTCAAAGGTACACCTCTTTCCAAAATGGAGATACAGCTATTTTTGACCTGCTCGCAATTGTTCCCTATTGTGTTTTCAATGGCTACGCGCGAAAACGACAAGAAGTTTACCTACTCAACGCTAGGGGCGCCCTTCCCCATGTACGAAATTCAGCGTTACACAAAATCCCCGAAGTATCCAGTCTTCCCCTTGTCGTACGTGTCTTTGCCGGCACCCACATTTACTATTATTTACCCTGCCTGGTTAACCGGTTCTCAACGGGCTGGAACAGTCCACTTTAAGTGGGGGTGTTTGTGACGAATATGATTGCATTACGTTCATATTTTATGTATAATTTATTCCTTTACTCTAAGAAATGTAATATTTCATACAATACAATTATTTACTAGTCATATCATTATTTTGTTTAGATGAGTATAATCGTTATTATTTACATTGTTTATGTATAAGCTTCCCTCAAACAGTAATGTAGCAGTCTAAGTTATGTACGTCGCTGTGTATTTCCCGTGTTTTGGCCCAACGGCAGTGTTGGAGTCATACTTCTATGTCATACCAAAGAGCTACTCATACTGATGTGTGCACTTGTGTTTTCCGTGGCTGCTATTTTTAGAATCGGATGCACTACAATGGAAAATTATTCAAACTCTATCTCCTCTCATGTTTTTTACTGGATTGCAGCCAAATTTGGCTGGTATGTTATCCAACTATTTCTCCATGATATGATGATAGGAATTTTGAAAATATGCATAATATTTGAATAATTCATTAATTATGCGAATTACCAGATTTACATTTTAAAAACTTGAATTTTTTGAAATATTTTGGAATGTGATAGGGCTATCGAAAAAGCCATCATCATATTGTGCAATGGTATGAACCCAACATC
>JBAMJV010008586.1:0-25041 GCA_037951105.1 Echinarachnius parma
ACTGTAGGACTGTTGTCCTTTCTAGGACTACCATAGTCCTGTTCAGGACTCACCAATCCACCCATCTCACATGGTGCAACCGCAAACCACACGTATTATAAACACCACCATGGAAACCGATACTTATAAGCAACATTTAGCTACTTGTAGTTATATTATTGGTATAGGTAGGACTGGTTCTCGGTTGAATTTAAACCGATAATTAGTCTCTTCTCAACGACAATTTACATAATTTTTTTTCACGTAAGCGCCAATTTACGTGAGCTTTCGTGGATTGCATATAGTATATCAAAAAAATGTTGGGTCACGTAACCCAACACTTCGTAGACTTGGGTGACCTGTTTCACGAAAAGGCACAACACGTGAACATGAACGTGATACGTGATACGTGACTATTCGTTGCAAGCCTACAAAGTGCATGTTTATGTTAACGCGATGTATGGGTATATTTAGAAAATGATTTTAAATTGAAAAGAATACCAGAAGACAAGAATAACGTAAAGAAAACAAAACGTTACAAGTAACGAGTGCAAGTTTCAGTACAGGAACCAAAGAGTAAGTGTTATAACATAAATTGCACATTCTTATGAATCATATTGTTGCATGCCTCACAGCGCTTAATGGCATTTAATTAAATAAACTTTCCGACATTAAATGTGTCATCAAAACTTGTTAAGAAAAAAATTATCTACATAAAGTAATTGTAAGATTGCGCTTTATAAGAACGGATTATTATTAGTATTATTATTGATAGTATAACTGTATAAAGTTACTGATCTCATTTGTATTGTTTGCACGTGACGTATGCTGTGTCCAAAGTATTCCTGGTTTTTATTTGTTTGTCTATTTCTGTTATAGATTGTCATCTATATTCCTATGTCACTGTATCGTCGTTCGTCTGCACGTCAAAATCCAACGTATGATAAAGAAATTTTTTCTGTAACGTATACCTTATCTGCGTGATGATGATGATATGTGATGTCGGATATATCGAATGATGTTGAAACTCCTCAGAAGTATGAGGCAGCCACAGTTTTTAAAATCATTGGGCAATAGGTGATAGTATTTTCACCATATTCACATGACTAGGTAACAATGTCACTTCTCTATGAAACAGTTAACAGTCACGGATCATTCACATGAATCTTACAATGATACGGGTATATGAAGTGGTAGAAATATTAGAGGAAGCAACATAGGCGAGGGGTTTATGGGGGCTGAAGCCCCCTCGGCCGGTATTCATCCTATACTTAGAAGTAAGACATTTACTAAGCAATTTACTAAGCTATAAAAATCGAATTTTATATTTTGACTCTCTTAAAAAAAATTCTAAGTAAAATACTTGTGACGTCACAATGGTTTGTATATTTGTAGTGCTGATGGTATATCCGCGAACCATTTTGTGCGACGCTTGTATATGGGAATTCACGTGTTAAAACAGAATCGCACAATCATAACAACAATCTTGATTGAAACGTTATGTTATTAAGGTATTATATGGAGCAGTCAAAGCTTCAAAATGAGCCGGAAAACATCAAAATCGAGAAATAAAACCACTGCTTGTTTGTGGTTTTCTTGAGTTTATACGAGGTAATGTATGCCATGTCGATTGTCGGTTCCATAATATGCAGGCCTATAGATCTTGTGAAAGTTTGATCGTTTGAAGCTCCACACATGGATACAGTTATTGATTTGGGGGCGCTAATGCAGTTTCGTACCCGTTTTTTTAATTATTTGCATCACTTCAAAGTTACTTCAAACCAGGGGCGTAGACAGCGGGGGGGGGGGGGGGGGGGGGGGGGGGTGAGCCCTGGGGTACCTCACAAGGTGGTGGGTGACATGTACAATCACCCCCCCCCCCCCCCCCCCCCCCCAGGTTTTAGGGAAGGATGTGGGTCAGATTTTTGAGCGAAGTACAATGGAGTCGACACAGAAGGGTCAGAAAGGGCCAAAATTGAAATTAGAAAATGCTCAAAACAAACGATCTAGTACGAAAGAACACTCTTTCAGCTTCAAGTTGAACCTGATTGGAATGGGTTCCTCCCAGCAGTTCCGTTTTTATTCACTGTTTAGTTGAACCATCCCCAAAATGCAAACATCAATGATGAAAAAACCCAAGATTTCCACATCACTTCTACAATTTGTGGCCTATTAAGTCCAAACTTTGCTTGTATACTTCCCATGGACGTACCATAATTTGTGCTCTAAGCCGAACTCGTGTGGAAGAGATTCAAAGTTTGACAAAAAGTTGAGATTTGTCTGTTAATTAGGCACCTTTACCCATACCTGTACTCACTTTCCTCTCATTTTTTTGAAACACAACGGAATAAGGTGTCACCATAGTTTTGTATACTTTAGAGTGTGTACTTACTGGATTAATTACTGTCGAACGCCTATCGGACTCATGTGGCCTCCCATACCTGTGTAAACAAAGCATTGTTTTCATCAAGGATGTTTGTATTTCCATCATGGATGCTTGTTTTTAGCTACAACTCATATGTTCCGTGTTTTATAATCATTGTAATGTCAATGTTATATTCAACAAATATAGTCTCCTTATACTGGAAACATACTGTTCTACCAGAAACACATACGATGTTGCTTCTTGGACGTAACAAGTTTCTGTACAACCATGCTAGATGTTGAGAATTTATAATTATTCAACATTGATCATTTCTAAACTGCCAACACCATACCTTTGTCATAATTCTTGGAGCGTATAACTATTTGTAAATGTTGCTACAAGTTCAATGTACAATACGAGCGCTTTATAGCATTTGAGTGATATTAAAACACTGTCTCGGTACCCATTCAGACTTTGTAGTAAATATAATGCACTTTTATGCACTAATCAAGGATGTTTGCAGATTGATTACATTATGCAGCAAATAACATATTCCAGTAAAAAAATACTCGTACTTTATGCAGTTAAAAAAAAGAATAGATTTTACACTACCTAAACAAACTTAACGTTTTGACTTCTTGGTTATAGATATGACTATGACAGACTACATTATACACTAAAATTTAAACTCTTTTGTTTCTTTACATCGAACCACGCTGCATAGCGAGAAATGTTTCAATCCTTTTAAATCAGCTCGATCATGTACACAAGAACATCATGCATTGACATGTTAATCACTATCATTATCACAATTGCGTACTTATATTATCGGTCTCATCTCTGAATGAATCTCATTTCCATAATAAATTATCCATAAAATAATAAACATCACCTCTCTCTAGAACCTAATTCTCTTTTCTTTTTTCTGATTAAGCTATTCCTCCACTCCACATTCTCCTCTTAGTATTTGTCAATTGGGGAAATATGAAATAGGTTTTAATACGATATTATATTAAAAGGTATGACTATCAAAATTAAAGGAGGAAGTTGGAACTACCACTGTACCAATTTCCTATGTAGATAATTGTATTCAATATACACAGTACGATCGTTTTGGTAGCACTAATGCAGCAGTAATATGATATGAATATAGTGTGCAAGGTATATTCAAGAAGTGGCATCGTCTCTCAGTTCCCCTATTTATAATATTATATTCCATTATTTGGAATGATAATGGTTGAAACTGCACTAAGATTACAATTGCTTAGAAGTTGATGGGACACAAAATAAATTAATAATAATGTAGGCACCTGGTACCAACTCTAGAGGATGACAGGTAGTCCAGTCAATAGGCTATAAGTGGTCCAAGTGGATGTTGACAAATGGGCCGTATGGGTGATAAAGTAGTAGTCAAAATGTAAGTGTACCATGTGTGTGTAAAACACTAAACATTTTAAAAGATTGAATACGAATTGGTAAGTATACAAGATGGATATAGATATATATCTTGCAACTTAAACAGATGGCAGATGGATGAACTGGATGTACAAATAGTGGCAGTAAATCGTGAGACTTAATCTTCCAATCAGCATCTTTCTATATGTATACTCTTTCCCCAACATTCCTCTTCAAACTTTTTACATATTTGGGCAATTCCACGGTAACGGAAGGACATTCAGACACAATTTTGGAACTTCAATCAAATAATTCCAGGATCCTGCTTTTGATTTTTTATTCTAAATGGCATGTCTTTGATCCTTGTTGGGACACCTTTGATTTCCACTATTTCTAAAATTTTGACCGCATTATGTAAATTAGATATGAACACTAATGAGGCCGGTAACGGAAGGACGCCAAAATGGACATGGATTTTCAAGTTTGTTAATTATGACCCAATCTCTGTGAAGTTACGAGGTTTATCATGTTAAGTTGGCTACTAGTCAATTTCCTTATGTTCACAGAGTATAACACCACCTTGTAAGAAAAATATCTACATTGGTATATTAATTATGAGAAATTAATTACTCCAGTGTTCGGTAACGGAAGGACGGTAACGGAAGGACCTCTGAAAAGTCTATTGGAATTGTACAATAAAATTAATTTTGAAATTTAAAGACCATTTATGAGAAGGAAACATCTCTTTTGTGGTCTAAAATGAGTTTGTATCATAGATAGCATATGGACATCACAAGCATTTACATTTCTATTTTTTTCTTACTATATTTCATGCTCCAATGGCTCTTATTCATGGTCAATCCATGGTAACGGAAGGACACTGAGACACAAATTGTCAACTTTAAGAAAGACATTTTGAAATACTTGTCTTGTTAGAACAGTCTATTTTGATAACAATACTTCCAAAACATACAGTTTTAAGGTCCCATAATTTTTTTAATTTTTTTTATCTCCGCACATTATTGAATATGCATACAAATGAGGTCGGTAACGGAAGGACACTAAAATGGACAAGGTTTTGTTATCAAATCAGTTTTAACTAAAACTCTGTGATATTAAATAATACAAAATATTTTAAGGGTACACATTTCATTCTCTGAAGGGTTAAGAAGAATTTACTTGTTCTTTGATTAAAATTTGTCCGCAGATATTTGAGTTATTTCACACAAAGCGGACCAATGTTCGGTAACGGAAGGACATAATGGACTATAATGTATGATATAACACAGTAGGGTCATTCCATGTCAAATCACCTTTAAACAAATTGAAAATTTTCATCGCAGCCCCCTTCAAATTTGCTAATATTTGGTATGTATGATATTTCAACCTTTAAAAGCGCAAATATTTAAGTTTTAGCCCAATCCGCCCAATGGTTTTGGTGCTATGGTCGATTCTTATGGGGGAGTTTTGTAAGAAAAGGGCGTGGGCACCATTTTTCAAATGGCCATTGTCCATTAACCGTTGGGTCAATTTATTTTGTAAAGGTGTCATTGGACTGGGGATGTTATGTGCAATCCATTTATGCCATTTGTGTTCATGCATGAGCGAGTTTGGATACGATAACCTTTGACCTTAGATTTTGACCTTCCGATTTACCTCGTGGATCAAATAATTTTGAGAATTTTTTTTGCTTAAATCTTGGCTTGATATAATTTCTACAACATATGAAAGAATTGGAGATATATTATTCCTTGCTTTTTCTACAGCCTAGTTTTTAGTTTGCAAATTTCATGTAAAATTTAATTATTTTAGACCTACACCCATGTCCAAGAATTCTATAGGGGTGTATTGTATAAAAAAAGACCTATTCAAAGTCATGATCAGAGCCTATTCACACCCTGGCTCACCACAGTTAAATAGACCTACTAATCCCCATACGATAGAAATCCAGACAAATGGCATCATGGTACAAGGGCCCTGTTGCAGAAAGAGATAAAATCAATTGTGAGCCAGATCAAATGTTCTAAATGCACAAATCTGATTGGTTGAAACACAGAAAATTACTAGTCTGACCACGCTACGCCACTGATAGCTGGCCATTGCAGGTATTGTCTCATTATTTTGGGTTTTCATATATGAGATACCAATTTTTGAACATAAATTTTGTCATAATATGTAATATGAGGTACCTTGTCCATCTGTTACCATGTGTATGGTAACGGAAGGACATTTTCTTTTGTTATTTATTAATTAACGAAGAAACAATGAGTAATACAATTGTTAGCAATGGGAAGGCCTACTTCAACTTGCTTTGCACTGAAGATTGGTCTGCTCTCTAACAATTATGTGTGCCACAAAATTAAAAATATTGATTTTTTGGTAACGGAAGGACATTTTCATAGGCTAAAAATAAGAAGTCATTGAAGCATAACAAATCAAATACATCATACAAATTTACTATTTTACGAAATGGTCATATCTCGGGAGTCAGAATAATGGATTTTAGGCTTAACTGGGGAAATATAAAACAAACACAGGATCAAAACACTTTTTCACAAAAATGTCAAATTTGTGGGGTTCAATTATGGTTATAAAGTTATTATAAAAAAAAAACTAAAATTATGTAAAACTAAAATTTTCTCATTGAATTCCAAAAATATAGAATTTAAGCTTTGATTTGATACCAAATTTATATCATAAAAATGCTTGTAAAAGTTTTGGTCAAATGTCCACTTTGGCGTGGAATTGCCCAATTGTTGTTATCCCTGGGTTTTCTTTTTCTTTTGCTCATCATGCTGCTGTGAAGAAAAAAAGCCCATGATGACAATCAAAAATTGACCTCGTCATTTGGGGATGGCAATTGTCTGGGAGTATGCACAACCATAAGGGGCGTCTATTGTTCACAAATTCCTGCTGCCTGTACAGGATTTATGAAGATAATTGCAATATTTTGGGTGAGAAACATCCATGATTCAAATAAACTTTGGAAGTTACGTATTATGCTGGTTAGTATATAGCAGCAGTTTTACTTTACCAACCGTTTAGGGTTACCCGTTAAGTCCCAATTTATGGTGGCTCTAAGTGTGAAACTAAAAAAAACACGATCTTACGGCCACCCACATGATCGATTGATTAAGTTTCAGATTTAGAGCCACCATACATCTGGACGTTATAGCGCGCGCACTATAGGTTGCACGGTAGTATACAAATAAAACACGGTCTAGAGTGCATTGTGTAAATTTATAAAACGGCTCCGGTAAATTCAGTAACGTGATTGGCTAATACCGATCACGAGGGTATTGATTACTTTTCACCACCTGCACTACCGTGCCGATACCTGTGCAACCATCGTGCCGATAGCAGCGCAACCATCGTGCCGAAGGTGCGCAACCCCGTGACGTCACAATGTTTGTTTACATAGTTCTACGAAGACTGAATTAAGGGAATGGATTCTATAACAGGAATAATGACTATTATGACAACACAGTTTCCAGGAGTTTTTTTCAGACATTTAATCTCACCACAGGGTGAGCCAACGCATGACTTCACTAGCACAAACATCGAAGTCCCGATCATCCTCCGATACGATCACAAGTCATATTCTTAACGATCATGAACGATCATAAACGATCATAAACGATCGCAAACGATTACAGACAAACCCCTTCGAGACAAACTTGCGAAAGTGAAAAAAAAAAAGATGTAAAATGCTTCGTTTTGTAAATTCTCTGTTCTGTAGTAACTAAATCATAGCAGTTTCGTAAATTATATGGATATGTGGTTTGATGTTGGTAAGTTTTGTAATGGAAATTCGTAAAATTCGTTGATAATTCTCAGTTTTACGGGAAATTATCGGCAATTCCATATCGACTGCAGTTGATCTGCAGAGCTGCATGCAGAGTCAAATTCAGTGAAGCGAGTGCAGTAAGTGTTGATGAATTTTGTAAACTCTGGGTTACCAATTGTCTGTTTTCAATAATCCAGCAAAATAAACAATTCCGTGGTTGAGCTCATTTTATAAAACAAATAATACTACTTATTATCGTGCGTCATGTAAATGCATCGCCCTCTCGGGCTATATGTTAGCTGTGCTTTACACACTCGGCTTCGCCTCGTGCGCCGCACAGCTAACATAGCCCTCGCGTGCGATGCATTTACACAATGCACTCTAGACCGTGTATTATTTGTATAGCATTGCACTCGAGGCTATGTTAGCTGTGCGATGTGCACGAGGCAAAGCCGAGTGCGCATGCGCACCAGCTAACATAGCCGAGAGTCGATGCATTTACACAATGCACGATATTAAGACCGTAGTATTATTTGTTTTATAAAACTAGCTCAACCACGGAGTGTTTAATTTTGCTGGATTATTGAAAACAGACTCGCCACAATTAGTAACCCAGTCTATCTTCTCTCTAGAGTGTGAATTTGTTTAGGAATTTACAAAATTAATCATCACTTCTGCACTCGCTTAACTAAATTTGACTCTGCAGCTCAGCAGATCAAATGCAGTCGAAGGGTAATTGCCGAAAATCCGAAAATTTTCCCGTTAAAAGTGAGAATTATCAAAGAATTGTATGCATTCCCATTCCAAGACTTACCAATATCAAACCA
This sequence comes from Echinarachnius parma, assembly GCA_037951105.1. Taxonomy (NCBI): domain Eukaryota; kingdom Metazoa; phylum Echinodermata; class Echinoidea; order Clypeasteroida; family Echinarachniidae; genus Echinarachnius; species Echinarachnius parma. Next base: position 8,354 of record JBAMJV010008586.1, read on the forward strand.
CATACCATATAATTTACGAAATTGCTGAGATTTATTGACTACAGAACAGAAAATTTACGAAATGAAGCATTTTCCATCTTATTTTTATCACTCTCGCAAGATCGTCTTCGATAGAACATGTAAACAAGCATTGTGACGTCACAGCCGTGCAAAAAGTTGCGCAACCAAAACGAGTAACGCACCCCGGTTGCACTCTGTTTTGCACGGTCGTGCATGTTTGTTGAAATTTAACGAATAGTCACGTGACAGGATTTAACCAATCACGTTACAGAATTCACCAGAGCTGTTTTATAATAAATATTATCCCCATAGACTTACACACTAAAAACCATGATTTCAATTTAAGATTAAATTAAAACGATTGCATGAAGTTTTCTATTTTTTAAAAATATATTTCTGTATTATGGTAGATCTATCAAAAGAAAAAAAAGAAAAAAAAAATTGATGCAGCGGAAAATTAATAAAATGAGCCTTGAACGAAGAATAGTTTTTTTTTCAATTGTCTTGTCTCAAGGATTCCAGATCTGTATGCTCTGCACTTAATAATCAACAAAAGTTATTATTTACAAGATTCATCCAGACTTTGGGGTTATTATGGAAGATAGCATTACCTTAATGCCAAATCCAGCATAAAAATATGGATAATTAGAACTTAAAGGGACAGGTCCACTTTTACAAAACGTCCGAACAGCTTTCAGTTGACGGTTTGGGATCAATGTAACACGCAAAAAAAAAATCAGAGCGAACAGCCCTCTAATTTGGATTCTACGAATGAAAAACGAATGCGTCCCTCCTAAACTATATATCGGTCAATAAAGGAGTTCAACTGATTTAGCATAATATTATAACAATATAGTACTAATTCTCGTAAAGGTATTGTGAAGCCGACATTTGTTAATCTATGTCACGGAAAAAGAATATATAATTACATGTAGTCAGTTTAAGCGATGTTTGGGTATTTTGCTTAGTAAACACTCACACATTAGTACTGATGCGCGGGTCACGTAGCTAGCGCGGGTCACGTAGAGGTCATGCATACCGATCTGGCACTCCGTGTAATCTGTGTACGAACTTACTCACCGGCCGAAAATACGTATGTACCCATTAAACCGACGTCCCTCAGTTTAATAAGTTTTAGGTCTATAACTCTACGAAAAAGAGACTTCAAGCCCTAATTTGTTCAGGCATGCTATTAAATGACATTTCCTTTCATATAAGACAATAACCTCGCAACTTTTGAATTTTGGCTTGCAAAAGAGGATCTCTCCCTTTAAGTATTGTTTATGATTTATTTTCTGAAAAGAAATTACGTCACCTCCGCCACTTTGCGAAAAAAAGTCGAGACGGCTGAATTAGGTACGTGCGACCTATAGAGGCGCTCTATATCTCCACATCAGAGACGGGAGTCCCAATGTGAGTAGGGCATCGAAAGGAGTTTGGTGTATGATTATTACTATTTTATAATGCTATCTTTCTTTATAATTAGTAATAGTAGATATAATATCACATTTGGAATAACATGCACAATAAGCCCACTAAATGTTTGCACTTTATGCTAGGTTTAAATATATGGAAAAGTTCTATATCGCGATAGTTTGTTTCTAGTGCTATGATATTATTGTTTAGTTTAATATAAGACATAGTATTATAATAAATACTTGTAGTAAAATGGGAATTATAGGTTCAAAGGAAAATGAACGCTTGTACAATCGTTATATAATTTGCGTAACTCTACGTGAGAGGCGGGAGTCCCAATGTGCGAGATGCATACGTATACACTACTCACAACAAGTAAGTACCCCCCTAGCATTTTTTCATATATCTCAAAAAGTATTTCACCGATTTTGATCATTCAAACGGTAATGGATGTGCAATTTTCTTACGCACAATGTGAGTGGTTAATGGTTGCCATAGCGTTACGTTTTCATCATCAAAAAATGAATTTTCTCAAAGTGCCAAAATAAAAGTTGCACTTTCAATTTTATTTGGCATAGTGGGTACATTTTGTATACGAGTAAACATCTTTATTGAAGATTACCCGACACACAAATATATTATGTAATCCACTACTACTGCTGCATTGTTCTTAGTGACACAAAAATGCATTTTTCTAAAACAATAGGCCTTTCAATATGAAATTGTTGGGGATTAGAATGGCCGAAGACATGTCCTGTTTTCATCTTTATTGGAGTTGGCCTAATTCACTAATCTGTTATGTAATACACTACTACTGCAGCTGCATTGTTCACAGTGGAACCAGTTTTCAAAAGCTTACTCGTATGCCACATAAAACTGAAAGTGCAATTTTTTTTTTGCACTTTGTTTTAGAAAATTAATTTTGTTGATGATGAAAACGTAATGTTATGGCAACCATTTACCAATTACACTGTGCGTAATAAAATTGCGCATCCATTACCGTTTGAATGATCAGAATCGGTGAAATACTTTTTGAGATATATGAAAAAATGCTAGGGGGGTACTTACTTTTTGTGAGTAGTGTATATACATTAGTTATTATATTTTTGTAAAATAAAACTATGTTATTGGAAAAAAAGATATCGCGATATGCATATCGGTGCCATTGGATTATATTTGTGTTTATTATTGTAAAGAAAAAAGAGAATTTAAATTGGCAATCAATAGTCACCATTGACTGATTGCCATTAAACTAAAACAACAACAAAAACAACAACAACAACAACAACGGAGTAGGCTTTCAACGAACAGTCACGTATCACGTATCGCGTTCACGTTTTGTGCCTTTTCGTGAAACAGGTTACCCAAGTCTACGAAGTGTTGAGTTACGTGACCCAACAGTTTGTTGATATACTATACATGCAATCCACGAAAGCTTACGTAAATTGGCGCTTGCGTTAACAAAATATAATGTAAATTGCCGTTGAGAAGAGACTAATTCTCGATTTCAATTCAACCGAGAACGAACCAGTCGTATACCTACGGTTATACCAATAACATACAAGCATAGGCGTACCCAGGGGGGGGGGGGATGGGGGGTAGAGGTATGTGGAGCTTCAACCCCCCTCCCCCACCCCCCCTTTGACAAAAATGACTGTTTTAGGGGTTTGACCCCCCCCCCCCCCCTGCACAAATTGTAGACTTTTTTTTTCTTCTTTGTATTGCTTCAAATAAAAAACATTAACAATCGTTGATCATCGTAACATTCAACATGCATAACAAATACAATACAATTCAGAATAAATAATTGAACATGTACATGTACAAACAAAATTAATTAATATCAAATCAAATGAGAGGTCTCCACTTTTTGGCGTGTGTATTCTGTTTTCCTTTTCTATATGCAATAATATATTCTACGTGTTGAAGAAAATCAAGGTTTTTTCTTCGAACTTTATAAATAAAATATTTTGCATAAAATATAATTGTATTAGTGAGATGGTGAGTTCTTTCGCCAAAACCAAAACAAATATCTCAGTACGAGAATTGTTGAGTATATACATTTTTCTCAATAACCAGTTTATATCTGACCAAAATTGTTTAATCATAGAACATGTACAAAACAAATGCAACAAACTTTGTGGTTCTTTATTACAGAAATTAGAAACTGGAGAATTGTGTATACCTATTTTATATAAATAATCATTTGTCGCCAAACGACGGTGAATGAATTTAAATTGAAACACACGAATCTTTGTATCTAACATTACCCAATATATAATTTCAAATCTATTCTGCCATTGAATTAAATCTCTCAAATATATATTCAAGTCATATTACCACTTTTCGCATTGATTCGTATTTAATAAGTGTATACAAAATGTAGACACTATTTTTTCATAACAGGGCTTAGTTACTTTTTTTAATCTAATAAATTTCTTCGTGTATCCGTCTTCTTCACGTTCTTGTTCTAATTCACATTTTTTCAATATTCTTTTCCACTCCTTTTTTTTATACAGGAGAGTAATGCAAAATATTGTAAAGAACATACATTATTCAACTGTAAAAATTCCCGTAATTCCAAAAAAAAATTTAATGATCCATCTATATTTACTATATCTTTTACAAACAAAATGCCTGCATCAAACCAGTTTGTATACATAACTATTTGTCCATCTATTTTAATGCGAGAATTATACCAGAGCGATTGGTTCATAATATCTTTACATTTCACGGGGTTGTAGTATCTATAATATGACCAAGCAGAAAGAACATCTTTCCAATATCCATTTACACCACCATAATTCAAATCACCTCCTACAAAATTACACAAGAATATATACACGCCATCTATTTTTTTAGTATTGGCGTAAAACAATTTCTTCCAATGACCATCATTTTGTTCGTCCAAAACTCGTTTAACCCATGCAATTTTTAAGGCGTTACAAAAACGTTCATTTTTAATTGAATTGAATTGAATTGAAATTCGGTTTTATTGCAAATAAGAATCATAACAAAAATCCACAGATTCAAATAGTTACGTTACAAAAGAATACAGTTCGAATACAATTACAATATATATGCGACAAAGCACAATTAACACAGTTACAAATACTACCAAGGTAAATACATTTTTAAAATACGAAAACATTACACAAGGAGTGGTATAAAAATGTAATGCAATAAATTATAATAAACTATTTCACTTTCAATTAAAATAAGTTAATTAAATTCATTATCATGTTTCAGTTCGATTAAAATACTAATATAATACCAATATAATAAAAGTGGCTATAAAATCAAAGAATCATTATTCAAACAAATTGCATAAATATTGTATAACGTTCTATAATTATTATGTAAGAATAAATTAAAAATTTGAGAGACTAATAAAAGCTATAACGGATACTCTTTACGAATAACAAATTAAACATGTACAAATATGAAATATGATTCAATGCAAATTTGAAGGCATACAACAGCGATTTTTGTTGAGTTGTGTAGGCTATAGTATAAAAATCGACATATAACCAATTAAAAGAATGAGAGTAATAATTAATATTTGCATACAGGTAAACAAAAATCAAGGAATTAAAGAAATATGTTTAGTTATGCAGGCCAGTATAAATGCCCCCCAAAAAATTTATTATCAATTAAAAAGAATGACAGAAATAATAAACTGTATTGCAAGTATAAAAAGTTAAAACAAATTAAAGTAAAAAAGGGGATTTCATTTATGTAGTATAATTATAATATAATATAATTGCACAGTCATATAAATTGTAGTATTTAGAGTTTTTTTTATAAAAAGAATGTTATAGAATCTACAAATATTATTGCATGTTTACTTATTTAAAAAGGAGAGCGCACACTATAAAGATACAACATCGTCTAAAATGACCTACTAAGTTTATTGGTTCAAAAGTTTGACTAGACTGGGCACTGGTGACTGTTTGTATCTAGTAGTTCTTAGTCGTGGTATGTGCAGGTCATCATCTGCGTTTCTGAGTACTCGACCTGGTACAAGTTCACGGCGAGTGGGGGATAAAATGTCACGATGCTGTTCAGAACACAACAGGGACTTTCCAAACTTTGTTAAAATCTCTATTCTTCGATCGGACAACTTCGGGATTTCATAATGAAGTCGGTCGGGGTAGACTATCATGCGTAGCGCTCGACGTTGGACTCTTTCTATATACTGAGTGATTGTTCAATTGTTATGCTTGTACTCCAAACAGGAACCCCGAAATCCAGCAATGAGCGAATGTACATTGTGTATAATCCACCATCATTCAAATTATTATACATAACACTTCTCTTTATTCGATCACCTTTATTGTTCCAAATAAATTTAAATAGTCTTGTTTGAAGAGTATCAACAAACTTTTTAGGTGGGTTAGGGGTGTTACTAAACAAATATACAAACTTTGGAATTACAAGTGCTTTGATTACTGCAATTTTTCCAACTAGTAATGACAAACTCCTATTACTCCAAACTTTTAACAAATTATCAGTTTCTTTGACTTTTTCTTCAAAATTTAAAGGGATAGTTGAGTTTTGGTAGAGAGGGCGCTACACATAATATTTTTGTGTGAGATAATGAAAAACTGAGTGTAAAGTTTGAAAGAGCATAATGTTTTTAATAATAACTTAATAAATAATAAATTTTATTTGGTCAAAATCGGCTCAGAAACGGCTGAAATATCCATAAACGTAACCATTTGTAATAAATGTGGGGCCCCACAAATATTAGCTAATTTTGAACCAACCGTTACAAAAAAAAATTAAATGCTTCCTCTTTTCAAAAATTTTCAAAAGAAGTTTTGTAATAGTTGTTGATTATCTCTCTATCTAATCACTATTTTTTACGAACCTTCACATGCACAATATTTTATTTTAAATAGTTTAAACCAATGTGTTTTTAGAGAGCACCATCTTGAGTTTGAACGCCTCTGTTTGAATGATAAAAGGCTTTTTATTCAGTCGTTTGTGATTTTTAATCCCTTTCAAGCATGGTTGAGTTATAACTATTAGTTTGTAATGCAATGGTGCAGGTTTTGGTTACTAAAATTCAGTTTGACCAAAACTGTACTCTCTTTACCAGAACTCAACTATCCCTTTAAATCGTACAAATCAAAATCGCCTGAGACAGGTATTTTTATACCTAGATATATTAATGAATCAGACACCCATTTAAATTTCCTATCTTTACAAAAAGTACCTTGAAAGTTACCTAAACGAACAATATTACTCTTCTCTATGATTATTTTCAAACCGGATATACTTGCAAATTGTGATAACATATCACAACATTTATCTAAATTTCTCTCAGTCGCTGATACATAAATAATATAGGTTTTCCCGGTCAATTTCGCTATTTTATCATGCAATTTCATATCAGCAGCATTCAATTTCACCTAATCCGCGCTTGGATCGACATATCGTCATTCAAATTCGTTTTTAGTCATTCATATTAAGTAACGGAGCAACCAATTTCACACTTGCGTCATTCCAATGTAAGCGATGGGCGCTCATTTTCGTTAATGGTCATTCAAATTCATCTCTAGCAGTCTCCGGTCTCATTTCGGTCATTCAAATTCGCGCATGGGCAAACAAGTTCATTATAATTTCATTCAATTTAAACATGTACAGTGGAAATGTTAGGACATGTAACATCATGGTATATGGTATATACAGTTATTTCGTCCATGGGCAATCAATAAACAAAAGATGATGTAAATAAAGATACAGATTTTGAAAAAAGATGATGATAAAATAAAGATCAGATGATGACAAATAAGAAAATGTGATGAAAATAAAGATCAAAATGGTGAACTAAATATCGCATGATGATAAAGTAAAGACAATGATTAATGAATAATGTAAAACCAAAATAAAGCACAATGTGAAATGAATATAAAGTTTCGGAAATAATATCGCTAATGATATTCGTTTGTCTCGCAATGTATGGTCAAACTAGGAATCTAAACGATCATGACGTTTCGTATGCTACTGCAATACTTTGTCAAATGATAATATCGAATGTAGACACTCGGCTTTTATGCTCTACCGTGGCTCCCAACATCACAATCTCGCATGAGCGATTGCGTTCCTGATAGGTCAACAACGGAACACACCGATTGGCCGGTGCACACGGGCACTCAACCAATCAATGGGACACTGGATCGGCCCGCCTAACGAAACCAGCGTACGCTACGTCGTCACGACACTACCCCGACCAACCGGCCTTCAACGGTTGATGCCAAACCCACGGTAGAACCTAGCCACCTTCTCGCTACAACGCTCATATCTACGTATCAATTTCAGGGCACGGCGCCCGTATGTTCAATCAATAATAGTAAATATATAATCCATTGCGGATATAGTATCGGAAATAATATCGCTAATGATATTCGTTTGTATCGCAATGTATGGTCAAACTAGGAATCTAAACGATCATGACGTTTCGTATGCTACTGCAATACTTTGTCAAATGATAATATCGAATGTAGACACTCGGCTTTTATGCTCTACCGTGGCTCCCAACATCACAATCTCGCATGAGCGATTGCGTTCCTGATAGGTCAACAACGGAACACACCGATTGGCCGGTGCACACGGGCACTCAACCAATCAATGGGACACTGGATCGGCCCGCCTAACGAAACCAGCGTACGCTACGTCGTCACGACACTACCCCGACCATTGATACGTAGATATGAGCGTTGTAGCGAGAAGGTGGCTAGGTTCTACCGTGGGTTTGGCATCAACCGTTGGGGGCCGGTTGGTCGGGGTAGTGATGATGATATAAAAGAGAAATCTAAGTCGTCGTGTATGTATGTGTGTGTTTGTATGTGTGTGCGTATGTATATGGTATATACATGCATGTAAATATGTTTTAGGCCTATGTGTGAGTACCTATGGATGTTGTTTGTGTAACTTAAATTGAATGAACATGTCTGGAAATTGGTCACCCATAAACGAATTTGAATGCACAAACAATCGATTGTCAAGCTTGCCGTATTAAATGCCCATTTGTTGAAAATAGCGCCCAATGATGTAATCGAATGCCCATTTGCGAATTTGAAGTTCGCGAATTTACATTTGAGAGCCCATATACGAATATGGATGCTCGGAGTACGAATTTGAATGACCAAAGCGACTCATCCAAGGCAACTGCACGAAATTGAATGCACATAAACGAATTTGGGCGCGTAATGTAGGAAATTGGCCGGGAAAACCTATAGTATAATCTACATATTGACTCAGTTTCACCTCCGAGTCGTTTACAAGGATCCCTAAAATATAATTTGATTGTCTAATCATTGCCCCTAGAATTTCAGCACCAATCAAAAATAAGTAGCGTGAAAGAGGGCAGCCTTGTCTTATACACCCTTCTGTATACTGAATGACGGTGATTAATATCCATTATTGAGTACACAAACCTTTAATATTATTATAAAGTGTTTTTATCCATTGAATATAATCTTCTTTAAAACCAAATTTCCTTAGGATTTATATAACAAAATCCATTCTATAGAATCGAATGCTTTTTCGAAATCAATAGAAAAGGCAAGACCATCTACAGAGTGGGTTTTACAAAATTCTATTATATCTAAAAACAAAACGAATATTTTCTCCAATATACCTATTTTCATAAAAACCAGTTTGATCAGAGCAAATTAATAATGGAAGTACCTTTTTTTAATCTATTTGCTATTATGTTTGCCAATATTTTATAGTCTGTATTTAATAAAGAAATTGGACGCCAATTTTTCAAAGATAAATTATCTTTTCCTGTTTAGGGAGTAAAGTAATTACTCCTCTTCTCATTGAGGGACTAAGTTCACCATTTCAAAACATTTATTAAATACCACTTAGGTCATCTTTTAACTCATGCCAAAATACTTTATAAAAATTAACAGAAAGCCGATCTGATCCGGGTGTTTTATCATTGGGCATAGACATTACTGCTTCAAAACACTCATCTTCTGTGATGGGTCCTTCGCATAAAACTGCAGATTCTTCTTCTAAAACGGGTAAATCATATTCATCCCAACAAAATTCATTATTTTCCTTTTCCGTGTGTCTAGTTGAATACAATTCTCCATACAAATTCTTCTCTTCCACCAGAATATCTTTTGGCTCTGTCACCAGTGTCCCATTGACATATAATTTTGTTATATGTTTTTTGTCAACATTCCGTTTTTCTATGTTAAAAAGATATCGTGTATTCTTCTCTCCTTGAGCTATCCAAGTTGCTCTTGTATGAACCATTACACCTCTTATATAAATTTCATGTAGATGAATCAATTCAGTTTCATATACATCAATCATTTCTCATTATTTCGAGGATCCAAATTTAAAAGTTGTTGTGTTTCTTCAATTCTTTTTTTTTTATTTGTCTATTTGTTGATTATTTTCTTTTTTTATTTAATTTAGACAAATGGTTATTTTTTGTTTTATTTTAAATTTAAAATATTCCCATTCATTTCCGTGCCTGTTTCCTCAGGCTCTTTTAAAAAGGAGACAATAGATAGCCTAATTTCATCTTTTATCTTTTCATTCATCAATAAAGAAGAATTAAGTTTCCAAAAACCAGGTCCCCTCTTAAGAACCGAACGATTTATTACAATAGTTATAGCTAAATGGTCGCTACGATAACCAAACTTAATATCACATTCATTAACAAACTCCCGTAGACTACTAGAAATAAGAAAATAAACGATTCTACTCTGAGACACATTCGATTGCCAAGTATATTGAACCTTACATGGGTTTTCAACACGCCAAATATCAATCAAATCATAATCCTGTTTTAAAGTTTCAAGGCAATCATAGCATTTCGGGTGATATTGTTTTGAAGTTGGGTGTCTATCTAAAAAAGGGTTTGTACCATGTTCCAGTCTCCACCAATAATTAGAGGCTCTGACCCATATGTTCCTAACATTTCCTGCAATGTATTAAATACATTACAATCATCGTTATTAGGACCATATACATTAACAACAGTAACATTTGTACTATCATGCATTATATTTAACAAAGAATTTGACATTGAGTATCTCTATGGATTGAGAATATTTTCAAATTATTATTTGATTTAATTAAAATACATACTCCTGCACTGCAAGATGTACCATGAGAAAAGTAACATTTAAATCCCCATTCACTTGCCCATATTTCTCTGAATTGTTAACACTGTGTGTTTCTTGTAAACAAAATATATGTTTCTAAAATAATCAAACATGCATCTTCTTTTTAATCTATCGCCTAGACCTCTTACATTAAGTGAACATATCTTTACATGAAGTGTATCGTCAGCCATAACCTTTTGATGCATATATAATGTTGCAGTCGAATGAAATTGTTTTAAAGTTAATGAAGCAAATTGATATTATATAGTACATACAAAATAAAAACAACAACACATAGATCAAGTATTTGATCATTTGAAATGAAAACATAAAAGGTGGACGTTACTCCTTTAAGGGGGTTTTACACCGGGCCCTACGTAGAGTTGCGTAGTGTTGCGTACCGACTACGCCGAGTGTACGCTGCCCTACGCTGTCCTACGTAATTATACGATGAGGGACGCAAAGGGGTACGCGAGATGGACGCAAAAAATTAAACATGTTTAAGGTATGAACGCGAATTTATTCTCTTGTCGCATCTTTTTCACTGTTACCATCAGCCTTTTGTGCTCTTCCCTGGTGTCTTTGTGCACGTCGTCACTGATACCAACGCGCGAGCCTCGGATTCGAACATCTTTTAACGCAGAGCTGCGTTTCAGGATGTCTTCGCGATCAGCGAAGCGGAGAAGCTTCACGTTTATCGGCGCGGTCGGGAGTCGCCACGTGATCCGCCAGCTGCTGTACTACGCCTTCCCCTCGGGGTCCGATGCGCTCTCTCATTCTCAATCTCGACCTCATGAATATTCAAATTTGTAGAACTTGTCGGCGTAAAGCCGTGGTCACAACCCGCCGTACTTGCAAGTGCGTGCTGTCTACTTGCAAAAACGTGGGCAAAATTTGGGTATCCGTACGTGGTGAGTACCGCCTCAGTACGGATTTGGGAGCACGCAAACACTCCGTAGCACTTTTAGTGCACGAGGACTTTCGCTGCGTTCGGGCTACCGATTCACCCCCAGTACGGGTGACGCGCGTGCCCTCTACAGCCAATGAGCGCACGTGCGTGCTGCGCACATGATAAGTGCGTGGTCCGTGCTTATACTCGGCACTTCCCCAGTTCAACTGTCCAATGAGCACGCAGAACTCACGTGAAATACCGAGTAAGCACGTGCTCCGCACTTACAACGCACGTTGTGCGCACTGATTTCTGCAGTATAATATGAGCAGAAAAGGTTGTTCGCACTTGCACGCACTTACAACGTACGTGAGCAGCACGTGTAAGTACGGCCTCCGTACGATAACGTGGCAATCGCACGGAGATCGTACGTTGTAAGCACGTTGTAAGCACGTACAACTCACTTACCACGTGCGCAACGTACGATGCACGCAACCGCTCACGGCCAGGCGTGGCGTGCGGGCCACGTACTTACACCGTGCGTTGACGTACTCCCTCCCTGCTCTTGCCACTCCCTCCCCACGTTTTCAGAAAAACGTGGCGGCCATGGCCTCCCCAAAAAACGTACGGACTAAAAACACGCATGGTGGGTTTTGACCAGGGCTTAAGTTGCGCAATCTGCCCCTTCTTCGCCCTCGGGAATGCCGTGTAGGATTTTGTTCTTTTCTTTGCTGCGGTTGACTAAGTCTGCTACATTCTTTCGAATCTTATTCGCATATTCGTAGTCTGCTTTTATCGCACGAATCTCTCCACATTTTCCTTAAATTCCGTCACCTCGTTTTCAAGAAATTCTACACCATTTTCCAGATCTATCAATTTTATATCACAATTCTTCATCTTCTTCTCGATGTTTGTGAACTTTTCAGATATGTCGTCCACTTTCTTGCAAACTTCATCCAACACAGACACTTTTTGTAATAGTGTACGTAGTAATGATTCAGTGTTGTCAGTACATACTGATACTGCAGCTGTGTGCGTGGCACTTTCGTTTTCCTTTTTTTTGTGCGGTTTCCCCTTGCTTGTCATCCGAACTTGACATTCGAGACCGTTTAAAGTGATCTAGTAACTTTGTTGACATGTGCAAAAGATGATGAAGGGTTGATGCAATGTATATTGTTGTTATCTCGTATGTCCACAGGGTATTGTGTGAAAATTTCAAGTTAAATGGACATTGCATGCCCAAGTAATGAGCGAAAATGCAAAGTGATATTCACTTACTCACTGCACTTACTTTGTACACGGTTTAAAAACTACGGGGGAGTTTTTTCTTATCTGAATACTTCGATCGAACATATCTAAGTATTTGGATCAATCATCATCTGAAAAAACTTGTCCATGCTTTCATTACATCACATCTTGACTATTGCAATAGTCTTCTTGCTGGTATACCTGACATTGAGATTTCAAGACTACAACGTCTACAAAATGTGTCTGCCAGAATTATTACTCGTTCTAAACGCCACGACCATATTACCCCTGTATTGTATAATCTTTATTGGCTGCCTGTTCATTTACGCATTCATTTTAAAATACTGTTGATAATGTTTAAAAGAAGACTTTATTGGCGAAATGCACTTCTTTGATAATTCAAATCATGATTTTAGAAATCCATTCCATAATAGAGCACTTGAAACATTTAAAGGGATAGTTGAGTTCTGGTAAGGAGAGTACAGTTTTGGTGAAACTGAATTTTAGTAACTAAAACCTGCATCATTACATTACAAACTAATAGTTATAACTAGAAAGGAACACAAAATTACAAATGACGTAGTAAAGATCATGTTATCATTCAAAAAGAGCCGTTAAAACGTAAGAGGGCGCTCTCTAAACACTCATCGGTTTCAACCATTTTGAATAAAATATTGTGCATGTGATGTTTTGTTGAAATAGTGATTAGATAGAGAAATAACCAACAACTATTTAAATACCTATTTTGTAACTTTTTGAAAAGAGGAAGCATTTTTTTGAATTTTTAACGGCTGGTTCAAAATTCTCTAATAACCTGGGGCCCCAGCTTTATTACAAATTGTTATATTTATGGATATTTCAGCCGTCTCTGAACCGATTTGATCAAACAAAGATGATTTTATTATTTAAATATTATGCTCTTTCAAATTTTACACTCAGTTTTTCATTACCTCACAAAAAAAAAAAAGTAGTCTAGCGCCCTCTCTACCAAAACTCAACTATCCCTTTAACTTTTCCCATATTTGATTTTTTTAAACATAAATAATTAACGAGTAATGGAACGATCCTTAAAATCCAATACGTCACTGATGCCAAACTATACGTTTCTCGTGAAAATCACTGTAGGCCAATCTACTAAGTAAAACCATACATGAAATATAAATATATTAATCTATTATTTTCTTCCTACTTGCTCGCAATAAAAATAGACAAGAACATTACAAATAATATCCGCAATATCAACAATAAAAGAACCGAAATGTGGTGGTATACTTCATACAATCTTTAGCAAATTACGACAAAATTGGTAACTCCGCACGTGCCCTCATAGACCCCCGTTTATGGAGCACACGCATCACATAAACAGACATAAAACGTGAGAGAAAGTAATTTACCTCGTTTACTTCGCAATTCTTAGTTAATCAATTGACCTAACAAACGAGATTTGGTTACTTTTAAAAAGGGATCAGTTTGTACGGGCCAAGGAATCGAATTTTTCGAATACATCCTTGTCATGCTTATCCGAGCTTTGGCGTATTCACGATCGATACGGTACAGCAGTTCACAAAGGGTAATTGTGCGCGAACAACAGAGTACAAAGGTTATGCCCGTACCGTACGTAAAGCGAGCACACAGTCATAGTTTGGCTTCAATGACGTCACGACATCGAGCAGATGAGTTCATTAGCATTATGTAAACACAAAAACAGGTACTTTTGAAAGACAAATGCAGACTTTATTGGATGTTATACATTTGAAATTTGTGTGGAGATCAACCTTTGAGGGTATACAGAACAACATATTTTGTTTTAATTCGTCAATAAAGTCTTCTTTAATGTTCTACAGGCAATGCCCCTAGCTATTTACGAAATTTGATTGTCCCGTATGCACCAACGAGAAGACTCAGAGTCAGATCTGCCACTCAAAATTTGTTTGTTATACCAAAAGTGTTTTCAAGATCTTATGGTGAACGGACATTCTCCTTTATTGGACCGTATTTATGGAACGCTCTGCTTAACTCTTCCTCAATTGACTCATTCAAAGATAATCTAAAAAATCATCTCTTCAAACAACATTATCAGCCATAGCTCAACCATTCTCTATTTCGTTATTTCGTATACTCTAATTACCTTTTCTAAAACGATAGAGGCTTGTTTGCATTAAGCGCTATATAAATTCGTCATATTATTATTATTATTATCTTTGTAACGAAAGGAAAATTCGAAAACAGGATTCTCTAGAAATGTCTTGATCTCGGCCTCGAAAAGTGCAAATGTACTCGGCCTCGGCTGCGAACATTTTCACTAGGCTGATCATTCACTCACTCACTCATTTTCATATGCATGCACATACAACGCCGTTTAACCTAAATGCTCGTTTTGGAAAAATTATCGGAAATAACTTTATAGGTCAAAATAATTGATTAGTATTGTAGAAATAGCATAAAAGGTGGCTTACCTGGAAAAATCTGAACCTTAATATCGTGCAGAAATATCAGTCAAAACTTTTATGAAAGCCGCTGACATTGAGTTTAAATTCACCGTCAGTTTGGCCCGTCTGCGCTTACCACATCTATACGCTCGTACGTACGATACACACACGCGCCACATTTGCCAATAGGATTAGCACACAAGCACGAGGGTTTTCAATTCACGGCGATTTCAATTTACAGTAGATGAGTTTTATAAATTACCAAATAATTATTAAGAGAAGGCGGTTTACAGGCAAATTTGTTATCATCCCGTATTAGTAAAAACATATTCTTTCACATGATTGGTAATATTAAGAGCGTCATTTCACGTTTCCCAAAACTGGTATTGGGCTAAAGAACCTAAATAATACACCGTACTTTGGCACTTATTCCATAGTAGTTGAAGACTTGTAAACAAGGTCTGCCGAAAAAAAAACTCCATGACAATAAACACAGTAGTGATTTTAAGCTAATGTTCCTACCTAATCTCACTAAGCAGTTAGGGTCCAAAATCAGCAGCGTGATTGACATGTGATTGTCAATTCATCGGTTTATGTCATCTACAGAATTTAGATAGGCGTCGTGTACGGGCCGAAGTTCTTTAGATGACGTCACATTTTGGCGATTTAAAAGGGGCGTTCCCAGGACAATTAGATATTTACTAATTACCCCCAAAATTATTGATTTCATGGGAAATGACTGCCAAATTCTTTTTATTGAGGAAAAATTACTAATAGAGAGCTTAATTGTGAAAATTAGGCCATCAAGACGCTGTAGTTCCTTTAATCTACACACATTGGAATTTGAATTGCTTTGAAGTATCCTTTTGTGATTTCACTGCTTGAATAATTAGGAAATGCTAAACCCTCCTCTACTTGTATTTCGTTATTACTAATAGAATCCAAATTATACTTCATAATTATTTGCATAATTTAGGAAATTTAGTGAAAGCTTTTCACTGATTTCAAAGCACCACAAGTATTCAGACAATGGTTTGAATTGGTGCTATTGAAATGCATTAGTGCATATCATTGACCGTAGTCGCACAAACCTAATGGCGGCCTCCTTGTGTCTAATTCCGGCATTGAACATAGCCCTTGCAATCGATAGTATTGCAAGAAAATTAAGTCATAAAATATGTTCATGAACATTTATTTGCGGCTTAATTATGATGACTGGAATTGTCCGATTTTAGCTAATAACTGATTCGCATTAACATTATCAACTAGAATTTCTTTGCAAACTTATTGTTTTCTTTGAATGTTTTTAACTTCGATATAATTTATTTTAAATATGTAAACAGTAGCTGAAAACTTACATTGATAGGTCTGCTTGAATGTTCAATCCACAGAACGTTTTTGACACAACAAGTCTTCAATGTTGTCGTGAGTGAAGTGACTGTCTATACTATTATGCGTTGGTAATTATTTTTGATCCACGTTTATCGTGTAGTATCCATAGAAGTATGACACCAACTGCCGTTGTAGAACTAGAAGGTAAACTGTACAGTTGACCGTACCTTGTTCATG
>JBAMJV010008587.1:0-145982 GCA_037951105.1 Echinarachnius parma
GGGGGGATTATGATCGATTGTATATTTAGCCACTTTGTAATCGCAAAGGGGTAGTTCAGTTTTGGCTGCACGAAATTATTTTTTTTGTGTGAGATAACTGAAAACTGAGTGTAAAATTGAAAGAGCATACAATTTTAATGACATAATAAACTTTATTTGATCAAAATCTGTTAAGAAACGGCTGACATATTACTAAATATTATCCGATCGGAATAAATCTGGGGCCCAGATTCATAATTTTAATGAAATTTTTATTTTTTTATTTTTAAATGCTTACACTTTTTCAAAAATTGTCAAAAGAGGTTTTCAAATAGTTGTTGATGATCTCTCTCACATGCATACTTTTGTATGAAAAAACGGTTGAAACCAATGCTTTTTTTAGAGAGTGCCCTCTTGTGTTTTACTGACTATTTTTGAGATAACAGGCTTTTTACTTAGTCGTTTGTAATTTTCTATACCTTTCGAGCATGGTGGAGTTATAACTATTATTTTTAATGTTATTCTGTAGGTTTTGGTTAATAAAGCTTAGCCTTACCAAAACTGTAGTCACAATGATTATTCATAATTCATACACAAATCTTTGGCAAGGGGGGGGGGGGGGGGGGAATTGCGAGACCTTGTTAATTCGAGAAAAAACGTGAAACACTATGCTTGATATGAAATCAGTTCAGAAACGGCTGAATTAATTCTCTTGTCAAGGTCATTTTAATAAGTTGTCGACGTTAATTGACTTTGATTTTCTTTCTATAATTATAGTCAATGCATTTCCAAATTTTTGGAAATCATTTTTTGAACTATATGTGGTGTTTGAAATTTGCATAGCGCCCTCTTGTGTGTAGGTGGACATTTGGTCCTAAATTCGACTACGGTATACTATTATATTTTATTGTACCCATTCACTGAGCATGCATGATATAATTTAGATCGACAAATCTATCGTTTTCTTGGCCATCTTCTACTGTCGACCCTTCTTTCAAAATGTTGCAATTAAATGTAAAATAGGCCATGAACAAGGCAATTGATGTGTCGATCTAATTTAGATACAACGATTGCACACTTTCACAAATATCATGATTGTCATCACAGCCACTATATTATGTCAGCTAAAATCAGGTTTGACAAAAATTGTCTTTCTCTTAAAAGTGATCAAGTATAACTTATTTGTTGACATGTGAACAAAATTGTGTATGGTTGATAAAATGTGTATTTTGTGATCTGATAATTATGAAAAATGAACGTCATAATTATGACATAATATGAAGAGCTTAATTCCAAAAGGCGCTAAATCCACTCTCCTAAAAAATGTAGTTAACGATATCAGTACTTTAATAAGCTACGTAGCTATCTAGAAATCAACATTTTAAGACAAATTACATAATCAAAATCAAAATATGGAACGTTCCATTTTCATATTCCTATATAGGCATGTGTATACAAACTGTCTTGAGCAAAGAAACCTGTTTTTTCTCGAAAGTTGAAAAAGTGGATTTAGCGCCTTTTGGAATTAATCTCTTCAATTTAGCGTTTGCTAACTCATTGCACTTACTTTATATTTCTCCACTAGATGATCTAAATAATCCAAACACTATATCATGAATATCTTTTTAACGAAAGGGAAATTTGAACAAAACTTGTTCCATTATTAAAAAAAAAAAGTTTGTATAATGGTAATAAACGATTTGAGAGAGCCTATGTTACTAGATGGGGGCGTGTCCCCGGGGGGGGGGGGCACTCATGTATAATGTAAGACGAGTATGTGCCGCTTAAAAGAACCCCGTTTTCACACCCGATTGCCGCTCTAAAGATTTTTAAAAATTGCCGCTCCATATAGACCCCCGGAATGACTTGGCTAGGTAGTTAAAGGGGAATTCCACCCCAGAAATGTGATGTTTGCTATAAAATGAAGTGAATATGAAGAATCATGATCGAAAATCTGAGCCAAAACGGTAGAGCAATACAAAAGTTATGACAGGATGAACTTTGCTCCGATGTTTAGTATCGTTCGCAATTGCTATCGATCGTGACGTCACTTGCGAGCTGCAGCCATTTTAACTTCTACATGGAAATTAAAACAAAATTAAATTTTCTTTATAACAAAGCAAATTGATGAGCTCACAAATTCCAAAGAGGTTGGCCCATCGATATTCTTCTATGAATTCGGGAAAACAAGCAGAGAAAAAAGAATTTTTAGCAACGAAAATGAGAAATAAGTGCATTTTCATGTACTAAAGCCATGGCGAGTTGCTCGTCAATGATGTTGCATATGGCGGCAATTTTGAAACGATCGCTCATTACTACATGATGTTCAAATGGGTATAACTCCCGTGTTTCTTGTCCGATTTTGATCAAATTTTCACCAATGATGCCTCTTATTCTGCTTATTCAAATAGCGAATGGTTTTATCAGGCCCGGACTACCCCTTTAAGTAGCCTCAAGTCCATTATTCTTCTTCTAGTCAGCTCCTTGACCACCATTTGAGGGTTTCCGTAGGTCTTTGGTAGCTCCAAGTTCATGTATTTTGCCCGTATTTGGTAGTTTTAGTCTGCTCCTTAGTCCCCTTAACTCCCGTTTCAGGGTTTTTGTAGCTCCAAAGACCCTATATTGTGTGCTTGTAGTCAGCTCTTAAGACCCATATTTCAGATTTCCGTGCGGCACACCCCCGTCAAAAATAATTCGAGTGCCCCCCCCCCCCCGGGGGCGTGTCCCGACACATCTATTTCGTTTTAACTCGTAGCAGACAGATCAGAATGATTGATAGTACTATTGTATCATACTAAAAAGTTGTTTTAAAGTTGAGTTTTGGTAGAGAGGGCGCTAGACTACTTAATTGGTTTGTGAGGTAATGAAAAACTGAGTGTAAAATTTGAAAGAGCATAATATTTAAACAATAAAATCATCTTTGTTTGATCAAAATGGGTTCAGAAACGGCTGAAATATCCATAAATATAACAATTTGTAATAAACCCGGGGCCCCGGGTTTATTAGAGAATTTTGAACCAGCCGTTAAAAATTCAAAAAAATGCTTCCTCTTTTCAAAAAAGTTACAAAATAGGTATTTAAATAGTTGTTGGTTATTTCTCTATCTAATCACTATTTCAACAAAGAATCACATGCACACTATTTTATTCAAAATGGTTGAAACCGATGAGTGTTTAGAGAGCGCCCTCTTACGTTTTAACGGCTCTTTTTGAATGATAACATGATCTTTACTACGTCATTTGTAATGTTGTGTTCCTTTCTAGTTATAACTATTAGTTTGTAATGTAATGATGCAGGTTTTGGTTACTAAAATTCAGTTTCACTAAAACTGTACTCTCCTTACCAGAACTCAACTATCCCTTTAATTTGTTGTTGCTGTTATTCCTTCTATAACTGATGTGAAAAGTCCAATTTTATACTGGCTAGCCGGCTATACGCTGTAACAGGAACGTCACTGCACGGGTTAGTTTACGCTTCAGACCGAAATCATACCCCTTTTAAACACATAAACGGGTACAACAGAAATAACCCTAATTCTTAATGCATAAACAAAATACATTGCGACCATTCTCGAAAAGGTACCCTATTTGTCGCACACATTTCACAAACATCAGTTTGTATTCATTTTCTTCTCATGATCGCGTACATTGTCCAATTCCTCAAAATTCAATTGGAATTCTAGCGGCTCCCACGTACCTTGTTTAATTCGTATTAATAATAAAAGCATTGGACAGATTTCTGTTTTTCAAATTTCCATTTCGTTCAAAAGATAATTTACGATTGAAGTGTTCGGACGGGACCTTTTCAGCTGTGTGCAAAGGAAGTGCAATGAGTATGCATTTTCGCTCATTTCTCGGCCAAATAACATCCAATTAACTTCATATTTTCACAAATTACTTTGTGGACATATCAGATCACACCAATGCACATTTTATTAATCACTCATCACTTTTTGCACTTGTCAAGAAAGTTACTAGATCCCTTCAAAACATTCGCATTGGCCCTGGAGTTTGCAAAACCGTTATATAGTCAAACTCAGACAAACCGTCCGTCATATTCGGGCAAAACAATAACAAACATATCGTTTCGGGCATCAGACTGACGCATATCAATTTGTGTGTGTGTGCTTTTCAGGTGAAAATGCGGAAAGGATTGATAAATTATGAAGGATAATTAGTCCGGTAATTAGTAGGCCTATGCAAAAGATCTCGGCCCCCTGGGAAAATGTGCTTCTCCGTTTTACACAGATTTTCTTCGTTGGCGCGGGCCGGGGGGGGGGGGGGGGGGGGGGGGGACGTTCCACATGACCCCGGTAGCTTCCTGAATCAGTGCATACCACTTTCGTAAATGGTGATCTTGTATTTTGTGTTGGCTTTGGTAAATACACCTTTTCGGAAAATATATATATTTTTAATATAAACTTAAATATAAACTTGAGCATGGGAGCTTTTGCATTTTTTAAAACTTGAAACTGTGTAATCTCATTCTACCGACCGGAACAAAAATATTTGGTTCATGAAGGAAATAATGATGCACCGCCCCAAACATAATATTCGCAAAGTGACATATACAGTTTAAATATTGCATTAAATGCCACATTTGTTCTGATTTAACAACATGAACAAAGTATTCCAGACGTAGACAAGACCGATTCCCGAGGGAGCGAAGCGACCGAGAGGGGGAACTGATGGGAGGGTGTGATGGAGGTAGGTGTCCACCCGTGCACGTTAAGGGTGCTTTTGCTATAATTATGTTTTACTTTAAAGTATGCAATCTGGTGCATACCTAGGAAGGAAATTTGACTTGCCCAGGACGAAAATCCAGTTGAAATTAGAATTTCAATGGGTACCCATTTAATTAAATGGGTACACATTGAAAACCAATGGGTACCCATTGAAATTCTAATTGGTACCCATTGAATTCCATGGGGGTGGACCCATTGAAACTGAATTCAATGGGTACTCATTGATTTCAATTTGCAAAATTGTTTCATTTTCCATATATGCATGCTCTTCGATTAACAATTGATTTCAATTGTTAATTTTCAATTGGTAATTCTTTGATTACAAATTGATTTCAATTGGTAATAATATAGTCAATGGGAATTTCACCCTGGGTTGCAGTAAAATCTGAGTCATGTTATCGAATTATATACAAGCCATGGGGGGGGGGGGGGGGGGGGGGGGGCAAGCGCTCCCCAAGCCCCCCCCCCCCCCCTACCAGTACGTTCTAACTTAACTATTAAATTAGAACGTATATACACGCTGCGCTTTATGTACAAGCTAGGGGTCGTCCATTTGGCGTAAAAGGATTTGATATAGAATATGATTATGTTTGGTGAAATACATTGTACTTTGTCTGTTATGTCCTATTATTATTGGAATATGCCAGTTTTTATATATATTGCAATTATACAATATACTCAAACGAACGTTCACAACAAGCATTCAATTTATTAAATAGGAAGGTTAAAGTAAGAATTTCGATATTGAGTAGAGTCGTTGTAGGTTTACTTTTTGCATTTAGTCAGCTTAATGTTAATATATTGAGATGCTAGTTTTACATTGTAATTAATTTTAATAATAATAATTTGAAAGACTGATTTGGAGTATTGGATATAAAGGGCCCAAGATTTGGTGTGCATTCATAATTCATTATAGTATTTTTTTTACTAGGCTTCACATTGAAATTTAAATTAGTATGAAACTTAAATTGTTTAAAAATGGTATTAATGATATGGAATTATGATTATGTCAAGTGAAATAAAGTGTACTTTGTTTGTGGTATCCTATTTTATTGGAATATGCTAGTTTTTATATTTCAATTACTCAATATGCTCAAACGAACGTTCACGACAAGCATTCAATTTAAAGCAAGGTTAAAGCAAGAATCCCGATATTGAGTAAAGTCGCTGTAGGTTTACTTTTTGCATCTTTATTGTAATTATTGTTGTTGTTGATGCTTAAGGATATGACTTCTGTATTCCCGATGCGCCTTTTGTTATTTAATTGAATTAGAAATAATATGATGATTGAATTCATTCTATTCAGTAAATTGTTACATAATGTATTATATTGTATTACGTTTAAGCCCTGCATTGACAGTTATGCGTCATGTCCTGGGCTATATGTAAGAGTCTGTTCCCCTTTACTCTTGTTCCTTTGTTGAATTGACAATAAAGTGATATCAAATCATAAACGTGACAAATCAAAAGTTCATCAAAATTGGGAAAATAATATTTTGTGTCACTGCACTGTCACAACACATACCCTAAAGGTGTTCGAAAAATAGACTAATTCTGCTGTTCTGTATGGCCACATACAGATACATATATTTACGCATTAATATTTACTACGCAAATTTTGCATTAGGCTCGCACTGTTTCATTTAACAATTGGTCGATATCGCGAACTTTATGCCGGATTTTATGCCACAAAAGGAACTATTTACATTTTGAAATCTGTGTTTTCGTCAAAATAATCATGTCCTCGTCTTTGAGCAGCAGATTATCTGTAAGGAGGAGCACGGATAGCCTGGAAACCGAACGGCAAAACTTCGTAAAGCGACAGGTAAGTCCGCAAAGAATGATACGTGTCGCTACAAGACGGCTACGCCGAAGCTCCCGGCTACTGCCTCACCGGAAGTTACGTCCCGTTCATTTCAATTCCATCCGGCATCCATTTAATTTAAAAATAGGTTTTGTGGGTACCGCCTGTTAGTTGGTACTTGGAATGAGTATTATACTATGTTTTTGTTATTGAGTTTGTATAATTGTTTAATAATATTATTTAAATTTCTAAGGAACATAGACTGGGGTCAGCTCGACTCAGCACATAGCCCGCTGTCCCATTCATCGTGTATTCCCATTATATGACTTCGCCGAGCGCCAGTACAGCCGAAGTGCGCTTGCGCATGAAAATCATATGAATATTTATGAGGCCAGCCCCACGCACACGTGCCAGAGCGCTCCACTGTACATGCACAAAAAAGTACGACGATAGCTACTGATTATCGGGACTGCAAAACCATGCATAATGTCCATGTCAACAACTTTATCAACACTCGCACACAAGAAAAAAGGTATGAAACGATCGATAAAAGTATGTAGAATTCAGATAAATTATCATCATTCACATACAAAATTTTCGAAATATCGAAAACTGACCTTATAAACGGCATCCCGAATAGCTCAAAATCCATTTTGGCGAAAAACAGCAGGTGAAAAAGACCTTCTTTCACAAGATTTTGTCCAAAGAGTCGCGTATCGAATTTGGTATCAACGTGTAGAATGGGCGTTCAGAAAGCCAATGACGTAAGCATCGAAATGAATTGTGGGAAGAGAATGCAGCGAAAAGGGTAAACCCTGTGCTATGTCCAGCGCGATACCGCTCCGATACCACATTTTCATGGCATGCATAATCGACCCAGAAGCCAGCCAAGTCTCGTAATGAGATGCGTGCGCACGCGATCAATGATGTCATGCATACATTATCGTTCGCGAAAGGTACCGCTCGCTGGCTATGTGCTCAGTTCAGTCTCACTCTCACTCAGACTCAGATCAGACTCGGTGAATATTTTAAAATAAAAAAACAAATCAAAGATTAACATAAGAATGATTAAAAACAAGTAATAAACCATGTAATTTTGAACATTGTTTAGAAGTTCAGAAGAATGTTTGTATGAGACATAGTAATATTCATAATTTGGACATTTGTTAACTATTGTACAGAACGCAAGCGCTTGCGCTGGCATTCTACGAGTACGACCACCTAATCATGTCTGAAGCCCCTAAACTTGCACTTTTGTGTGCACGATATTTTGATTTAAAAATCTATATATATATCATATGATACTTACCATCTATCTCTGCACAAATATGTGATGTAACTTGGCGCTAGATAAAAATGATGATTTGAATCTCGATTCCTAATGAAAATATGTGATTTCTGCACCACCTCGACTTCTCTCTGTATCGTATCGCGACTTTTGAACGAAAGATGATCGCGCTTTGGTCTCCATTCAAGTCGCCCGCCGATTCCATAAACGGCAGATCTGACGCGCGCGTTTAGTGGTAGTACGGACTATTAACACGTCAGATCTGTCATTGGAGACCATAGAGCGATCATCTTTCGTTCCAAAGTGGTGATACGACACGGAGAGAAGTCGAGGTGGTGCAGAAATCACGTATTTTCATTAGGAATCGAGATTCAAATCATCATTTTTATCTAGCGCCAAGTTACATCACATATTTGTGCAGAAATAGATGGTAAGTATCGTATCATATATATATAGATTTTTAAATCAAAATGTCGTGCACACAAAAGTGCAAGTTTGGGGGCTTCATTAGGTGGTCGTAGAACGCCAGCGCAAGCGCTGGCGTTCTGTAGAGTTAGACATTTGTTAACATGATGTACAAACGTTCTGAATCAAACTCAAAATTATACATTCTAACTGTTTTTTGCCGACAGAATACAAAATAAATCATTTATCAGATTTGTTACACTATCCCATTACATGTTCGCGCTGTGTGGGGAGTAAATCGTACGCGCGCGACTCTTAGTACGGCGTTCAGTGACGCACGCTCGCTAACTAAAATTGCTTCAAATCGGCTTGCGACAATTGATAACATTGAGTCAATAGGTTCCCAATATCTGACTTTTTTTCTATATTTTGCATAAAATTGATTAATTGTATACTTATCAAGTATAAAACATAATACCATATCTGCTTCAAAGCAAATTCAATAGGACTCGCTTTTAAGCAAAAATTACAAGTAAAGACAAAGATATCGCAAATTTCTTGCAGATTTCGTCCGACGCGCGGCGCGTGTCTCCCATTCATTGTGTCCGGCTTAAAAGTAGACAAAATGGCCGCCTTAACCACAAGGTCTATGCACGTAGAACTTATCGCACTTAGCCATGTACAGTGAGTTTGCGAGCTCCCATTGGTTGATCGCCCGATCTCCGGTCAAACGTCAGAGCGCTCTCTCCCTGACTGGGCTCAGTCAATCAGAGAGCGCAGTGATGTTTCACCTTGTGGGCGGAGCCTTGCTCTACAATACTGCTTGGGTCTAATACATGCAGAGCGCTATAGCCTGGCTTCGGCTCTTGCGCGAAGCCACGCCCCATCTGTCAATCTTCATCCGTGCCAAGCAAAAACGGTGACCAAAACTCACTGACATGCCATACATTATACACGTGTCGAATCTCACCCATAGGTGTCGCACACTAATCATCGGTACACATAGACAATAGAAAAATCAAAGAATCATTCAAAACAACTCGCGAATTTATAAGTTAAATATTACGAAAATGAGAACTTACCAAACTGCTGCGAAGCCGATTAGTAGGAAGAATATCTCAGCTTTCGAATGGTGCAAAAAAATTCTTCAAAAATCGAGATTTGACTGGAATATCACAAGTTTGGTATCAGAATGTAGGGGCCATCGACAGCTTTCTCCTCGCATACAAATGGTATAACGTTGAGTCTATGGCAGCATGCGAAAGCCAATCAGAAGGCGCCTTCTAGCTGCAGCGTGAGTTGGCTTATGCAAATGAGGCCGATCGGATCGCGAGCCGGTTTGAACGTAACGCGCATGCGCGAATGGGAGCAATAGTTCTACGTGCTATGGCAGATTTACTCCCACACAGTGCGAACACTTGAGATTACCGTCTCGTAATGGGATAGTGTAAAAAATCCGATATAATAAATCCCATGAAGAGACGGTTATTTCTGTCTTTAGAGACAACACTGTGCATGCTAAGATGGTAATTTCTGTTCTAGAGGGATCCAGTCACTTTGATGACATACTGTGCAAAAAGTGATGAATGGTTGATACTATGTGTATTGTTGTGATCTGATATTTCCACTGAGTTATGCTTAACTTTGAGAATGATGATGTGTTACATCTTGGAATATCAAGTGACTGTGACAGGGCTGGGCCCAAAAGCCACTGAGGGCAATAGTAAGTGAGTGCAATGCAACACATTTACTAAGTCTTAATTGTAATGGTTGCTTATTTTGTTCACCTTTGGGGCAAGGCCGCAATGAATTGACAAAGTTTAGTAATTGAAGTTTAGGTTTTAGAACATTAAATGAAATAAGCAAAACCTAGTAAAAAATGCAAAGAAAAGATATGGGCGGACTAAGCATGCTTTAGTTTGAATCACCTCATTTCTATTTTCTACCCAGGAGTATAAACTATGGATAATTGGTCGGAGGTTAACCTGTTGTAGAGCAGCTAGGGTTAATAGGGGGGTAGTTCTCCCCTAGGAACTGAGATTGTGGGCAAGATTTTGTGTGGGCTTAAAAGTCTACAAAGTCTGATGACCAAGGGTAATTGTGTGCCTCTGAACGGGTTGATATTATTAAAAAATGTATTTAGCCTAGATACTCGTAGAGCCCTGAGCCCCTCATATTTATCTTTTTGACTGAGCTGGCAGGTTGAATTTTTTGAATAGGAAGGAAACAACATTTAGCACAGGAAACTAAAGAAACCACAAGTATGGTAAATTTAGAATGTAAATCAGGAAATATCACGGAGAGTTGCAACATGCCCTAGGGACATTTTTAAAAGCTCAATTTAGAAAAGGTTAAACTGCAAAAGACCCTGCCCCCCCCCCCCCCCCCATACACACACACACACACACACACACACACACACACACACACACACACACACATATTACCATCAGAGGCCTGCATTTTTTTTGTCTTCTTTTTTTTGCTTAGCTCTGAGTAATGGAAAGACGAACAAATCATGTTTTTTTTTGTCTCAGACTTTTTATTGAAGGTATCCACAGATCAGTGAATGTAAGGATAATTCTAAGGGCAGTATACATGTAACCCCAGAAAAAAGAGCGGTCTGTAACAACACCTCCCAAAAAGTAATGATAGAGCCCCATGAATGTTTGTAAACACAGTACATGTACAGTATGTAGGTGAATTTGAGAATGATTTTAAGGTTTAACAATCAAACTTAACATAGAAGTGACATTGTCTTTGCATTTTCATTGTTTATTGTATGTGTAGTATCATGAATGTTTGTAAACACAGTACATGTACAGTATGTAGGTGAATTTGAGAGTGATTTTAAGGTTTAACAATCAAACTTAACATAGAAGTGACATTGTCTTTGCATTTTCATTGTTTATTGTATGTGTAGTATTTCAATTTATTGTTTGTAATTGTATGTTTTTATGGAAATGATAAATAAAAAAAATATATATATATACAAATGTACATGACATCCCCCCTCATATTCAGCACACATAAAACCTGTCCATATTTGTAAGTTGTGTTGATCTTGAATGATAGCAAGACCTATAAAAGTATACAATGTGATGTGTTTGCCAAAAGGCCTCCCACTTTAGATGGGGGTCCCACTGTAACATGTAGGCTTCATAGTCATTGAACCTGCCATTGTGTAGATTGAAGACAAACCATTATTTAAAGGGGTAGTTAGTTTTTGGTTTAGAGGTCGCATCAAGAATACTGTACAACATTATGTACATTGTTTGTTGAGACTTCCAACTATTATAGTTCGAATGCAGAACTCTGGTGTATACATGTGTACCACATATTAACTTCATGGGAAATGTAATACTTGAGTTCATGGGATATTATGGGTCAAAAACACACTTAACACAATCACACATTACAGAAAGGTAGTACTACAAACATACAAGCCAACTGCAAACATATAGTAGCACTCAAATGAACAACTTCAAAATTGAATGTATCAATGTCAGATAATATATAAATTTTAAACCTATTTTGGACAGTGTACTCCTCGTCTGTTATTAGTCAAACCTGCTCAATATCCACAACCTGGATCTTGACTTCCAAGAAAACACTTTGCTTTTTAAAATAACTTAACAAGCCTCCACACTAACTTTTTTTCTGTATTGGCCCATTCTGGCTAGTAAAATAATAAATGTTAACGTTTTACTTGCCTCAATATGAAATTCACTTGCCCTCTTACTTGTAGATGAGATTAACTCATGAATATATTACATCAATTGTACATTGTTCTAGCTTGTAGTTGAAACATTAAATTGCCTGACACTTATTTATTTTGTACTTGCCCCGGGCAAGCGGGCAAGTGGGCAAGTACTGGTGTTGAGCCCTGATCATAAAGACCACCTACTTGTAACCACTTCTCTGCCTTCCTTGGGTGGTTGTGAATGTAGTTTGGGTCTAATACCAGTAAATATTTTGTTCGCATGAGTTTACATGTTTTTATTCTAATCATCAGTGTTTTGCTCAAAACAATTACAAAATAAAAACAAAATAAGACAATGCCTCACCTTTAACGTACTTATTGCTAAGGCTGAGTCGGTTCGGTCGATCACACCGGTTACCGACCGTTTCAATCGGGACCCGGTTTCGTTATATTGGAAACGGTGCCCCGAAAAAAAAAAGAAAAAAAATAAAATGTTAAAAAAGAAATTAAGATTATCACAATAATGTAGCGGAATTCAAATAAAAACGGGGGCAATTGATATCATTTACTTTAAAGAGTGGTTATTTTCGAGAAATTTTTGGTTCGTTACTTCGTTTGACAGTCAGAAATTGAACAGGAAGCGCAAAATTGCTAGTCATTTGAACGATATTGTCGGCGGATGTGCACACAAAGTTAGTCCGATACTCCAGGGGAGTTGTCTGATGGATCTTTGTATGATCCAGCTGATGAGCCAGTGCATTGAAAAAGTGGCTCAAAATACGTTTTTTTTTGTCATTTGCACCATTTTAAAATGCTTTGATATTCTACTTACATGATTTCATGGCGTTTGATAGCTGAACAGAAACAAAAATGAGCCCCAAAACAATGAAAACAATTACGCAAAATATCGATAAAAAACTACTACATGTATGTTGTAATGTACATAACGTATGGCGAATGAATTAACATAGTTCCACCGGCCGGCGGATGAATCTCGCGTAAGAAAAAAAGACCCGTAACTTGCACGCAAAGTATACGAGCGATATGCATGAAAACTCTAGGGCTAGCCGTCCGGTTTCAGTTTCCTCACGATCACGAATGTTCCTTGGAAATTTATCGATAATTCGGCACAGTTTTTTCATTGTTTTGGGGGTGATTTTGTATTCTGTTCAGCTTTCAAATTCCATGTTATTATGTAAGTAGACTACCAAAATCATGTTGATTGCGAAAAGGCTAATTTATAGCCACTTTTTGAGGGCAGTGGCTCAGTCACAAGCGATTGTACATGTGATGTTTCCCCCCAACTAGCGGGCTAAGTTTCTGTGAAACGTGTTGCGATGCGCAATGGTGAACAAACGATCGATTTCTAGGTCCAATTTACTTCGAAAAAAAACAACTTTTCTTGCGAAACTGAGTTAATTCTGGATAGTCTGTAACTATTTTCCCGTAAAGATTGATATGTAAATCCATAAAAGCCTCAGTATTTATAATGTTATTTGCATATAAAAAGAGCAATATAAGCCCCAAACAGTGCATTTTTGCCGATGCTTGCTCGATTGCGTTATTTTACCGGTCCGAGTTTCGACGGTAAAAATTTATCGGGATACCGGTTCCCGACCGGTAAAAGTTTATCGGGACCCGGTTCCGAGAATTACCGACATGACTCAGCCTTACTTATTGCAATATAATGTAGTACAGTGCAAAGTTTGAATTGTCATTTGCAACTGTAAGAGAAAATATGTTCTCTTTGGGTTGTAAAACTGGGTTCAGGATTGTGAGCTGATAAGAAAAGTGTGTGGTCCATGATTGCTGCTCACTTTATGTATTTGTGTGCACACTGCATTGTGACCTTCAGAGTTATGAACTGAATTCCAGCGGGTAAATCGAGCAAATAATTGTCACAATAGCAGTGGAGTATTTACTCTCATCGAAGTATATTCTATAAATATAATAGAGTACCCAAGTAATGACATTTACACTATTGTAACATTGGTGAAAACAAATTGAACTTATGAATTTGGGCTTTTGATAGTCGGTTGGAGCTGAGTTATGTGCAAATGTACTTTTTTGTCATGTAAATTTAATTTGTAAGCAATTTGGGCATTCAGTAAGTAACAAAAAAACAAGTAAACATAAACAATTTACATTATTACAAGCTGTTTACACTGTTTACACAATTTTGATGGGTTGAAATTCACAGCACATTCAAACGTGGTGTAGTTCAAACAGCTTGAATAAAATACATTTGAAATCAATACAAGCCTTGTTTTAAACTGAATTAGTAAATACTTGATACTTGATGCAGTAATCCCTTGAAGCAGCTATATGAAGCTATACTGGAATGGTTTAAAGCTGATGTGTCGTCAGGAGGTGACAGAAATTTTGATTGTGTATAAATTACAGATGCATGCATTTAATTATGTACAGTAAAATGCATGAACATTTTGTTTGTTTGTAAAGAGTCTTTTTTGTAAAAAGGCTTATTTAACAGTTGGCATTGTGCAAACAAGATTTGGCTTGATCGATAATAACAATTTTGTTTTCTCTGTTGACATAGCAAGTTAATATAAACAGTGCTAAGAAAATGAACTCTCAGCACATTTGAACTTTGATATGGTAGAAAATGGCAATTGTGCTACAGCCTGTATACACCTTTAAACTGCATTTTTTGGAAGTAACCTCAACTGATTATTAGATTACCAATCAATTAACTCTCCAAATATTGCTTCTTTCCTCTTTTCTGTTGACCACAGCAAACAAGCTCATTTATAAGGCACCATAAAAATACAAACCTTTGAATTGAGTTACTAACTAGTACAGTACTAGTAGAAAATGTGTTACGGGTAACACATACACAGTTTGGTCTTTAAAATGCTTTTTTTTTTTTTACAGTAACCACAATTGATTATTAGATTAACAATCAATTAACACTCCATTGGTTCTTTCCCCCTTTTCTTTTCTCTTGAACACAGCAAACAAGCATCAACTAAAATGAAACATAATAATTCTAAACTCTCAGGATATTTAAACTAAAATTTGAGTTATTAGCCAGTAGAAAATGAAAATGACAACTATGCTACAAGTAAACTGTACATTTTCTTTTTTGCAGTAACCTCAATTGATTATCAGATTATATCTTTCCTCTTTTCTCTTGACCACAGCAAACAAGCGTCAACTTAAATGCTAATTCTCAGCACATTTGAACTCAAATTTGAGACATCGTGCACATGTACACATTCTGGTCTTTAACCTGTACCCTACGAGTTTCTGAAATCCCCATATTATAGACTTTGAGCACCAGGTTCCCGTTGTCAAGGGGTTAAAAGGCATTTTTTGCAGTAATCTTTATTGATTATTAGATTACCAATCAATTAACGCTCCATTGACACTCCATTGTTTCTTTTCTGTTTTTCCTCTTGACCACAGCAAACAAGCAGCGACTAAAAAGGCCCCATAACAATAGAAACCTTCAGCATATTTGAACTAAAAATAATTTGAGTTACTAACTAGTAGAAAATGAAAATGGCAAATATGCTACAAGCGTGTGCCGTTAATGTACATTTTTTTTTGCAGTAACCTCAATAGATTATTAGATTATCAATCAATTAACGCCCCATTGCTTCTTTTCTGTTTCTCTCCTGACCACAGCAAACAAGCGTGAGCAAGGCCATCAACCAACAGGAAGTGCCAGTCAAGGAGAAACATGTCCGCAGTATCCTTTACAATCAAACAAAATCTCAACCTAACTACTTTGTATATGTGACCGGCTATAGAGCAATACCCTGCACTTGTCGGTAATTCATGTTTTGAAGAAATGTGCATTTTAAGTTCACTTAACCCGTTGAGGATGAATTGATTTTGGTATAACATGCATTCTCCATAGACTCGAGCCCGAAATATTTCGGGACCAGTCCTCAACGGGTTAATGTGTGTAAAAGACTTATGTTTGTAAAATTGAAACAATCATATCTTTGCCAATTATTGACCGATTTGTTAGAACAAAGCATCAAATGAAAGCTTTTGATGAGGCCTTTCTAATGGTATGAAATCCACATTTTGATTTTTACCGACAGTTGATGATCCAGGGGGCTCTTTTTGGCAGTTTGGGGGCGAATTCGTCCTGAGCCCTTGTGTATTTTTTTCACTGATGTAGTGCTCCATATATATGTATTAAATGTGTATGGAGCACTATATGTACAGTTACTGTAGTACTCGGTCTCAGTCAAAACATGTACTTTACAGTACAGTGGATATGCAGTACAACTTCATTATAATGAGGACCTAGGGACCATGAAAATGACAAGTATGTTAAATTTTGAAAATGTAGTGCAATGTTCTTTGATATAAAATAGCTCTTTAAAGAAGAAGTTCCATTGTACTATTTTCCAAGGCAATGAGACAAACTATGATCTATTAGAATACAAATGGTTCAGGTGATGTGAACTTATTTTTATAGTCTGAAGTAAATCAGAATCAATTGAAGGCTGGAACAGGGTTTTCTGAATGGAGAGGTTGTGATTTTGGTTGACTGCCAATTAAGTGCAGAATGTGGAATAAAATGAAATGAAATGAAGTGCTGCATCATATATTGTCGAATGAGAAAGAGAGAGGGGCATTAAATAAATTTGTGGCTAAAATAATAATAATAATAGACATTTGTATGCGCATATTGGAAATAGCCTCTAAGCACTTAAACATATTAGCATAAAATTAACATACATTTAAACAAACATATTAACAAAGAATTAATGATAAAAAAGGCTAACTTAAACAAATTAGTTTTCAACCTGTACTTGAATACGTATCAACATTGTGAGAAGTGCGAATATTGAGGGGAAGATTGTTCCATAAGAGGCTAAGTCGAGTTATTCCATCTTGTAGGCAATGCTAGAAATTAACCTTTTTGCCATGTGGCCCAGTCGGGAATGTAAAAACAAGATTGTTCAACTTTGAGTGGCCCAAAACCAAAATCTGGTGGCCCCAAACAAAGAAAATCATAACAAATTCTGTTAAATTTGGTTGCCCGAATGGGCCAGTAGAATTTAGGATGACCAATGGAATTTGGTGGCCCAAAGTTAATTTTTAGCGGGCCTATGCTAATTTTGAGCATTGTTGTAGGTCTGAGCCTCCTCTTCATTGTATGTGATGCATAATTTAATGTCTTATTTTGGAAATATTCAGTCATCAAAAATAATTTACATCAAAAGTAATTTAGAGAGTTACATTATTTTCTACATGATGCATGAGGCTAAAGTTCAAGCGTAAAACATGATTATCTCCGAAGTACAAAAAGTGACTTAGCACCCAAGTTATATTTCTCATTTGACCATATTATAAATCTGACTTCAAATGGTAGAAGCTGTAGTGCTGGTGAGTAAGTAGTCAATGACTGAGCTGCAGACGGACTGAAAAATTAATGAGATTTGTCCACCATCCATCCATCCATCTTCATGTCCGGATGACTCACGGCAACGGCAAACATCAATCGTTGGAGAGCATGGCTGAATTTTCCAGTGATCCGTCATTAATTCAAACGACAAATATCGTTGAATTTTAAAATCCCAGATGCCTAGCCCCCACATTAACATTTTTTTGTATACTTCATGCAAGTAAAATCATGCATTTTCAATTTTACTTGCCAAATCAGAAAATTTACCTGCCCGTACAAGTGAAACAAAAGAAACATTTTAATAGCATCTTAGCAGATTTCTCACTTGTTTGTAGATGAGACGTACATATATTCAAAAGAAGTTACATTTTTTCCAAAGTTAAACATAAACTATGTTAGTTGCCCAATAGGCAACTAAATTAATTTTGTAGATGAGGCGTATTCAAAAGAAGTTACATTTCCCCCCGGAGTTAAACATAAACTATGTTAGTTGCCCAATAGGCGACGTAAATTAATAGACCATCTCTGAAATTGAACTTGTCCAACATCTATCTTGAGCAAGTGGCAGTGCTAGTGGCTACACTGCAGATGCTACACTGCAGTGGCTACACTGCAGATGCGCTAAGGCTACATTTTGTTGACTGATCGTGCCCGTAGGCAATGGGAAACCATGTGCATGTTCATAATGTATAAATCGTCCATGATGCTCCTGTACAATTAATTATTGACAATGGATGGTACCTCATTTTATTGCCTTCCACATATTGAAGAGCGGGTCATGCAAAGTTTATGATTTGGTTGCTTGGGTCGGCGAGTATGCATCTATAGATTAGATGGATGTTTTCAGGACAGTGGCAGGGATGTTTTAAAGGTATACTCAATTGTTTAGTCCATCTAAAAAAAGTTGTTTGGGTGATTTTGATTCAATCATGAGATAATACTAATTTTTAAATTTAGGGGGCTACTTTTTCCAATCTGATGGATATCCAGACATTTTTCACATAGTACCCTACAGATGGTAATTTTATGGGCTACCTACTGATTTCAGGGGGCTATTTTGAAAATTAGGGGGCAAAATCGCCCTTGGTCCCCGTATATTTCCTACCCTGAGTTAGGACTTCTGAATGAGAATGATTCCCCCATTCTGTGCTGGCATACAAGTTTATGAAATTTGATAATTGGTCCTTCTCATGGGATCTCATCCGTCACCTCACATTAACACACAATAATCAGAGACGGAGCCATTCGGGTCGCGTGTATACAATTGAATTTGTATTTTTTTCAATATCGTTAACAAATTTTTTTTTTAATGAATGCTTTTGTAATCGTTATGATTCCTCGTTGTTCTGTTATGTTAAATAGGTCACATGAACTGGGAAAGATGACCTTCAGGTTAGAGTTATTAAGTTAATCTTTTTCTTTCCCTGGCATTCATGTGACCATTTCTTTATACCTTGTATGATGATTGTTTTTGTATGTTTCATTTGCCTAATAAATAATAATAAATAATAATAGATAATACATTCCATACAGTGGATTGAGAGTAAGAAAGTTCAGCTTTTATTTTAAATTATGACAAAAATGTAGGTTAATCATGAAAATATAACTCTGATCATGATACTCATACTTCAGCAGTATTCATGAAGGCTATATACAGCATTTGTTTTAACTTTACAAATTTCGATCAGCAGTCTTTAGTACTTTTTAGAGGCGACACGTGTATAGAGAATGAGCACATGTATGGACCTGTAAATTGAATTGTATGTATCGTGTCTAGTTTTACAGTTCTTAATAATCCGTGCATCAGTATCCTACTATCCTGGTTCTAGTTCTACCAGCACATTGTCTAGCAAATCATTTTAATGCCCTATTCAGGTATTTGTGCATCCGGAAATAATTCATACGACTTTGTGTTTTTTTAAACGTAATATAGAAGGGAATGCTATATAATTTACAACAAGAAAAACGCAATTCACAATCAATTTCAAAAGAAAGGTAAAGGTATTTCAACTAAACACATTTTAATGTTTTATAGTTTTATATTTTGTAACATCGATCAGCGATTTAGTGTTTTGTCAATTTCATAAGGACTTTGACTTTTGAAGGGATTTAATACAATTTTTAATCATTTAATTGTTCTCGTTCTAGATATTTTGTCCCCAATTTACATCTAGGGTACAGTACATAATTTATTACTTTTTATAAACACATGCTGCACTTATATGTTTATTATAGCAGTGTTACATATTTAAGATTCTCCAATACAATGGCGTAGCGTGGCCAGACTGATTGGGGGGGGGGGGGGGGGGGGGGGGCACACAAACAATTTGAGGGCACACAGTATGTATTTCTTTTTTTTTTCACAGATTTTTCTTCTATCTTTTTCATTGTTTTTGCCAATATAGGGGGGGGGGGGACGTGGCCCCTGTGCCCCCCCCTGTAGCTACGCAACTGCTCAAATACATGCATGTACCCAATGTGCGTACCGAAGCCATTATGATTGCATCTGCAGACAAAGATTGTCGTTGACAGAAAAAACCCTGCCGCTTCCCCCATATCCTGCCTCATCTAGTTAATACTCCCGTACCCATCTCTCTCTCGCGACTGCACGCCTGATTCTCCTTTGATGAAATTCGGGGATTGCGGGATTGGGTAATTCGCGGTAATGAGGAAAACAGTCGCTTTAGCATTCTTCTTTTAAAGTTATCAATCCATTGTGAACTTGGGCACTTCTTGTGTACAGTACATACTCTTGGTTGTACAGGGTACCGTAGCTCAGAAAGAATTTCATCATGGTAATAGATTGACATAATTTTTAATCTTATTAATTGATCAAGCTTGAGGGTTTCTGTGATTTGCAAGTAATGAATAAAACATAGATTAACATACTAAACGTAATTAGCACATGTATGTAGTGTGCATGTATGTTAAAAAGGCATTCTTTTAAAATATCAATCCGTTATTTGCTATAAATAACAGGATGTCTTGGAAGGTTCACGATTGAGGCCTGAGGGATTGGGTGATTTGCAGTATTGACAAATGATTGTATTTTATTTTTTCTTTTGAATATAATCAACTGGTCCATTGTGAGCTTGAGAGCTGCCGCTGTACTAGGATAACTCAGAAAAAATGATCTAGCCTTATTTGGATAAATTTGTATGTAGTATGTTGTGTATGTTGTGTTATAATGCTCGATAAACACCCACTTTACTTCTTTAGCAAACTACTTACATGTAAAGTATGTAGAAGGTAGTCTTTTAATTAATACATTGTGAGGTTACACTGTATACTTTATTTGTTTATATCTTTATGGATGTCGGGTATCTTGGAAAATTATTTAAATCTGGTTTGGGTTTATAAATCACTAATTTTAGACAAGCTGCAGTACAAGTAAAGAGGTCTAATTTTAAATGGACATAATTTACATTGTAAATGCTAACTCCCACAATATATTATAATTAGAAGTACCAAATGCTTTTGGTATTATTGTATGAAAGCCATGATTTCCTTAACGATAGTCTCTCCTCAAGGCATCATCATCGGTACTTTCCAGGAGAAAGGAGCCACGACGTTCTGGAGTACAGTGTGTCGTCTTCCGATACAGGGGAACCCCGTGGTCTGCTGGAAGTTCTGCCACACACTTCACAAAGTTCTCAGGGAGGGCCATGAAGATGTAAGTTTCCATGAAATGGATGATCTAGTAACATTGTCAAAATCCTGAAAACTGACTCTCTAGCGGTTATCACATACATGTACCTCATCACATTGTATAAATTTGTATTACCAATAGAAGCATGGAACAGCTTTTGGTTTTCCAAAAATCTCTACCGTTCAGATTTATAATTCTCTACTGGATAATGAAACTGTTTACAAAGTCAGTTCTCAGTGAGAGCCACTGGGAAGGGATGGGGGTGGGGGGGGGGGGGGTTCCCTCATGTCCACCCTGTTATGCCACTATTTAATGCAAGTGAACACAGTGTGGTAAAGAAAAGTTCCACTGCACAGGTCACATATATATTGTACTAGATTTATTCCTAAAATGCGAGTACTTCAATCTAGTGTTGCCCCTCATGTCCACCCTGTTCTTATGCCACTCATGCAAGTCCATATACAGTGTGGTAAAGCAAAGATTCACTGCACATGTCACATACATTGTACTAGATTTATTCCTAAAATGTGAGTACTCCAATCTAGGACAAGTGTTGGAAACAGTTGGGGAGGGGGGGGGGGGGGGGGGGGAGGGGGGGGATGCCCCTCATGTCCACCCTGTTCTTATGCCACTCATGCAAGTCCATATACAGTGTGGTAAAGCAAAGTTTCACTGCACATGTCACATACATTGTACTAGATTTATTCCTAAAATGTGAGTACTCCAATCTAGGACAAGTGTTGGAAACAGTTGGGGAGGGGGGGGGGGGGGGGGGGGGGGGAGGGGGGGGGGGGGATGCCCCTCATGTCCACCCTGTTCTTATGCCACTCATGCAAGTCCATCATACAGTGTGGTAAAGAAAAGCTCCACAGGTCACAATATTGTACTAGATTTGTTCCTTTTTAAGTACTCCAATCTAGGATAAGTGTTGGAAACAGGAAATTACATCGCTTTCACTTTCACATCAATTGACAGACCCAAATTAATTGAATTTTTCTTTAATGGAAGAAGAGGAAGTGAAAGGAAATCATTTGTCCAATAAGTGAGAATTATTATGATTTCACTTTCACACTAAAAATAGTACTTCGTTATAATGAAAGGCTTCCCAAAACATGTTGGATGATAATGATAATTAAAGGGATCTAGTATCTTTGTTTGACAATTGACATACAATGCAAAAAGTGAGGAATGGTTGATACAATGTACTGTATTGCTGTGATCGGATATGTCCACAGAGTTATGTGTGGAAATGTCACATTAAATGGATGTCATATAGCAGAGTAATGAGCGAAAATGCAAAGTAATATTCACTACCTCGTTGCACTGACTTTGTACACAGTTATGACTATCCAGTGGATAGTTACAAATCTGAATACTTCAATTGTATTAATGAAAGAGACATTTGAAAAAGGAAACCTCATTCTTCTACTGTTAATACAAATACAACAAGATATATGAGAGAACCCCTAGAGAGTTCTGAGTAAGTTTTGTGGATTTGGACAATGTTACTACATGTAGAACCTTTAATGATAATAATAGATAACTATTATATTTTGGACTAAATAAATTTAGTATAAATTACTCTATTGTGTATTGCCAATGTTAATTTAGTCTAGATTTAACATAGGGCATTATTATAATTGTGTATTATTACCTTGACTATTAATAGTTAAAGGGATCTAGTAATTTTGTTCACATGTGCAAAAAGCGATGAGTGGTTGATACAATGTTTATTGAACATTGTTATCTGATATGTCCACTGGGTGTTGTGTGAAAATTTCAAGTTAAATGGACTTTATATGGCCGAGTAATGAGCAAAAATGCAAAGTGACATTCACTCACTCATTGCACTCACTTTGTACACGGTTCTGACGATCCATTGGATAATTTGACATCTGAACACTTCAATCGTAAATATCTTTTTAACGAAAGGGAAATTTGAAAAACCAAAACCTGTCCCATGCCTTTTTTGTTAATACGAATACAATAAGGTATGAGGGAACCGCTAGAATTCCAATTTGATTTTGAGGGTTTGGACAATGTTACTAAGTCCCTTTAAAAGCAGCCTTGATCATAAGATGTACCTGTGTGCTCAAACATTTGAAGGAATAAAATACATGTTTGCACCATGGTTGGAAGCTGGAAATGTGGATAAAGTATTTGTACTGGGTGGGACTAGGACCCGCAACTTTCCTACAATGGAGGTTAGATTAAATAAACACCAATTTGGGGTTGAATACCCTAAATATATATATTTTTTTATACAAACTTGAAAGATGTATGGCCGAATGTTGTCTGGAATCAATAGTTTCATGAACTTGAATGAATAAGAGGCTTGTGTAAGTGAAAGGAAATATCCATTTCAGCCTAGCCAAAGATGTATGTATTCATGTATGTTTGTATCAGAAGTGTAAATGACTTGTTTAAAAAAAAAATAAATACATATTTCAGCCTGGCCCAGAATATCTAGTCAAACGATATCAAGTCAAATGTGTATGGCTCAATGTTGTCTGGAATCACTTTTCATAAACTTGAATAGTATCAAGAGGCTTGTGCAAGTGAAATGAAATATACAGTTCAGCCTAGCCAAAGATGTACATGCAATCCACACATATTTGTTTAGCCTGTCCCAGCTAGGATATCTTGTCATTGAACCACTTTGAACCGTTTTAGATTCAGTCTGTGCTGGTTAAAAAAATAGTCTCTTTCTGTTTCAGGTTGTGTATTATGATCCCTAGCACAACTTCATGTTTTAAAATTGGTCATAATACTCATTACTTGTGCATTGTTAGTAGACATTATGCTCACAATAGAAAACATTGTAAAGTCTGTAATATGCAACAGTACTGCCCCAGTTGTAGAAATTATAATGGTGTATCACCTATGAGTATAATACACTAGTACGAGTCCTGTGAGCATGACTCATACATGACATATTAGCAAACAGAAATGAATTTCAGTGTCTGTAATAATATGTAGGTCAACAGAGCTCTCCTAAGAATTTGAACTACGTATGGTAAAGGTGCTAAGCTGCTTTCTTGATGGAGGCAAATTCAGGGAAAAATGTACTTGGGGGTTCAGGGAGGTTTAGCTGGGTATGAAATTCCCAAAAGAATACTTGAATGAAACAAAAAAAGGCCCTGTAAATTTGCATCTAGAGGCCAATCAAAAAGTTTTAGTGTGTTATTTTTATGCCGGTGAGCTTGAAAAGTAAAAAGGTAGCAAATATCAAAAAATAAAAAGGTATTAGTTCGTTCTTTTCTGAAAAATCTGTACAGTACAGTATGGAAAGTGTCAAGCTGTCTTCTTTAATACTGTGATCTCTTTATAAATGGAATTTCTAATTTCTGGAATTTTGGGGTGTTTCACAAAGATTCAAAGTTTAACTTAACTCTAAGTTGGACCCAACTATTATGGAAAGCCTTTAGTTTCTTTGTAAATTCATCTCTCCCACTGGTTTTAATATGTATTTAGCTTTATGTAACAGTAATGTACTTGTCATTTCGGCCCAGACGAGGATCTGCTAGATTCAATAGCTTTGACTCACTAAATTCATTTAAAGCAGTTCCTTTTAAAAAGCATACATTTTAGTAAAAACGGTCATATTTGCTATAATCAGGAGCCTTTAGTTAAAGATACATACATTTTTGTTAGAAGTCTCAAATAATTGTTTGTTTTTTTCGCTTCTGAATATGTTTTTATTCTAAGCCTACATTACAAATGCCTAGCCCAGCCGATAGGCATCGTGCTGTCTGGCAGGTTCTACCGGCAGTGTACTAACCGCGATATGCCGAATTTGAGCGCGCAGTGCGAAGCCTATCGTCAGTCATGAACGTGAAAAGTTTTATTTTCTTTTATTTACATAGAAAATCTTTGTAGAAAAGCTACGAAGCCCATATTCATATGCCACAGACCAGGTTGATCAGCTGTTTGTGAGTGTTAGTCTTCGTTTGGAAGCTGCATTGTAAAACCAAACGCGCAACCTTGCACTATACACTGTTAGTGGCATAGAGTAGTGGTTGTTATAGGGTCTCCGCTACGGACTAGCGTATGCTGTATGCACTGAACACCACCACGGTGCACCGGTCCGGACGCGTCCATTATTTATAGGGTACGTCATTACAAAATATGTTGTTATGCCTCCGCCAACGAAGTGGCCGGAGGCATTATGTTTTTGGGTTGTCCGTCCGTCCGTCCGTCCGTACGTCCGTCCGTCCGTCCGTACGTCCGTCCGTCCGTCCGTACGTCCGTCCCGTTATCGTTCTCGCGATATCTCAAGAACCAGTTGACGGATCAATTTCAAACTTGGTATGAGTGTACATATTGGGGTGACAATGATCTGATTAGATTTTAGGGGTCATGAGGTCAAAGGTCAAGGTCACAGTACTCAATATATATGCAAAAATGCCTCGTTCTCGCGATATCTCAAGAACTGGTTGACGGATCAAATTCAAACTTGGTATTAGTGTAGATATTGGGGTGGCAATGATCTGATTAGATTTTGGGGTTCATGAGGTCAAAGGTCAAGGTCACAGGACTCAATGTATGCGCAAAAATGCCTCGTTCTTGCAATATCTCAAGAACCGATTGATGGATCAATTTCAAACTTGGTATGAGTGTACATATCGGGGTGCCACTGATCTGATTAGATTTGGGGTGTCATGAGGTCAAAGGTCAAGGTCACAGGACTCAATATGTATGCGAAAATGGCTTGTAATGGCAAAATTTCAAGAACTGAATGTCAGATTTCAATCAAACTCGGTACCTGAATGTATCATAAAGAGTCAACGTAGCCATACAATGTTGGGGTCATGAGACTCGGTCACGGGACTCATTATACTTATGCAAAAAAGCTTATAATGCCAAAATCTCAAGAACTAAATGTCAGATTTCAATCAAACTTGGTACCTGAATGTTTTTTAGGGAGCCATCAAAGATTGGGGTCATATATGGTCAAGGTCACAGGACTCAAAATACATGAAAAATATTTAAAAAAATGAAATCAGTGCATGTTGATTTTGGCTGGATATTAAAATCGCGTGATAGCGGAGGCATAATTTTCGATTGCGCGCAATCGAGTTTTTCTTCCGTGTACAAAGTGAGTGCAGTGAGTTACTGAATATCACTTTGCATTTTCGCTCATTACTTGGCCATACAATGTCCATTTGACTTGAAATGTTCACACAATACCCTGTGGACATATTAGATAACAACAATATACATTGCATCAACCATTCATTACTTTTTGCACATGTCAACAAAGTTACTAGATCCCTTTAAACTTCATCATGGTCCAGTGATCTTTGTATGACCTCTATGTTCAGCTTAGCAGGTTCATGAGCTTAGTATGGGCTAGACATCTGCCATACCTATGGCATGATCTATTGAAGTCTGCTTTTAAGTAATTAAGGTTCATCTGAGGTCATCTTTATGGATTCCTGTACACCATTTTATGATATGGATGTGAAAATGTGAAAACCATATTCCCTCTGAAGCATGTAAAAAAGGGTGAATCTAGATATATTTCGTTTACATTCTGCTATC
Source organism: Echinarachnius parma (assembly GCA_037951105.1). Taxonomy (NCBI): domain Eukaryota; kingdom Metazoa; phylum Echinodermata; class Echinoidea; order Clypeasteroida; family Echinarachniidae; genus Echinarachnius; species Echinarachnius parma. The sequence goes on from JBAMJV010008587.1 coordinate 26,506, forward strand.
AAGTACTAGTACTGGCAATATACTGCCATCAGCACATCTCTCTCCCCTTCCTCCGTTCCCACGAGGGCTATATATTAACTCTTATCCTGGTCTCCTCTTCCCCTATTGTTCAGTCCAGTGATCCTATTAAAGATGACCTCTGTGGTCTGCATTATATGGACATCTAGACATCTGTCATACCTATGGCATGAGCTAATAGCAGTCTGCTACTGATTGAGAAAGGTTCATCTGAGGTCATCTTTATGGTTTCCAGTACACCATTTTATATGGATGTGAAAATGTGAAAACCATATTCCCTCTGAAGCATGTAAAAAAGGGTGAATCTAAATCTAATTGTTCGTCTACATTCAGCTATCAAACTTGTACTAATACTGGCAATACTTCCATCAGCGATACCCCTTTCTCCTCCCCCCTTTTCCATCAGGGATATATAGCCCTTATTCTCGGTCTCCTCCTTCCCTATTTTATTGAGTCCAGGGATCTTATTAAAGATGACCTCTATGTTCATCAAGACATCTGTCATACTAGGCTATGGCATAAGCAATTGCAGTCTGTTTCTGAGTTTTAGAAAGGTTCATCTGAGGTCAACTTTATTGATTCCAGTTCACCGTTTTATAATTTGGATGTGAAAATGTGAAAACCATTCCCTCTGAAGCATGTACAAAATCTGCAATGCGCGTGAACACTTGCTCGGCTCCGAAATTAAAAACCTGTGAATGTGTTTCTGCGAAATATTAATCGCGTGAAAATAACAACGTTTACAGTATTCAAATACCAACAGCTGTTCAGCTATTCAACTTATTCAGATATGTGGATATTTGTCCCAGGCCTAATTTTAACATTTATGATTTTACTTGCCTGAACAGGCCAGTAGAGAAGAAAGTTAGTGTGGAGGCTTGCCATAGGTATATTTTGATATGCAGTGCGCCAGAGTGTGATGCCACAGGGTTTACACGTGTGCATTACATGTATGCTATATTGCTATAATGATGTGATATTTTGATTGACTCATAGAAAGAACATTTTTATGAATAGTGTACACTGTACACATTAATTACCCCTCCACGCACATTGTCATTAAAATGTAATTATCACTTAATTAATGTGACTACATTGTTGACCATTATATTGACAAGTCTCTCTATTGTTATTCATTTAGTCATGAATATGTCCCTATTCCGAGTACAATCGTACATTTATTACATGGCTATAACAGGACCCTATTGCCTGGGTAAGGCTGTTGACGAGTCCCGGGTACCCGGGTCCCGCCGAAAAATGTCGAGTCCCGGGCGCAAAAATCGATACTCGATATCCCGAAAAAAAGCAAAAAATTGATTTACGAATTTGCTGTATTTTATAAGATGATTTATTGTCATAAATGCGCTGCATTTTTGTCACTTGAATGAACATGTTTCCCAGCGGCGTGACATGCCTATAGTGAAATCAACAAATTTATAAATTTCAGGTACCCGGGACTCGCCCGAAAAATTATCGCGAGTCCCGGGTAGTAAATATACCCGAAATCGACAGCCTTATGCCTGGGTCAAGTAACAATTGATGTCAGGCAAGTAAAATTTCATAAATGGCCTGGCTTGGTTGTCCCATCTGGCAACTAAATTATTGGAAAATATGAATGTAATTCCTGGCAAGTAAAATTTGAAAAGTTATGATTTGACTTGCCTGAACGGCCAGTAGACAGAACAAAGTTAGTGTGGAGGCTTGGATATTTAGTGTACATGTTTGTTGTCAAGTTGGACTCTCTAAAAAAAAGTTTCTTATTTGAAAAAACAGTGGCCACCTCCATGCATACCTTTTATGGTCATACAACCTTCATACATTAGGCCAAGTTGGCAGCCTGTCTTGCAACCATTTCCTGAAAGTGAAATCATTTCTGGACTAGCTCCAAGTAAATCTAAATAATTGTTGCCAATACTATAGCCTATTGGCATGTGCCAAGGATAAACACCCACATATATACATGTATGTACATCAGTGAAAAACATTTTTGGGGGCTTGGAGTGACTTTGCCCTCGAAATGCCCCCAAAAGCCCCCGAAAAACATAAAAGAGCCCCTTAAAATTTGCATAGAGTTCAGTGCAATCAAATTTTGGAGTGTCATTTTCATGCAGGCAAGCTTGAAAAGTAGCCCCCCAAAAAATACATTTTATTTATTTCCCTGATATACATTTTACCTTACATCTTGTAACATATGAATGGCCTTGGTAATTTTGACACCCCACTTCAAAACTACTTCACATATTTGTACATTTACAATACAAATTATGCAAAATATCAGTATACAAATATTTATCCAGATATACAATGTAAATGTACACACAATATGGGGTCACATCACATCTAAAGCCTATATATGTTATCACTTAGGGAAAGGATCAAAATTATGCTATGCAGGATATTGCAAGATCCTGCATTCGGAATGCTCTATTCAATTTTAACAAAGGAGGCGTTATTCGCCATTCCTGTCCAGAGGGGGCAGAAGACTCCCTATTGTCCGCAGGACAATAACAAACTGGGAGATTACCTGGCAAGGCCAATTTCAATAGCTATTCAGAACCACGAAAAACTTGTCCAGAACTCTTGGCACAAAGGTCTTTTATTCGATATTGATTGGCGCAGGATATTGAGTTCCTCATTTCAATGGGGATGGAGAATGCAGGATCCTTCGATATCCTGCATAGCATAATTTTGATCCTTGCCCTTACCGCTGGCATAAATTGATATGATTACTGTCCTGAACCTTAATTCTTTTTAGAAGAAAAAAGAATACCTAATAATTATTTGTTTCAACTTGTATCTTTTGCTTTAAGCTGAAGTATTTACAGATACATTTAGATACTTTGTACAAAATAATACCTTGATAAAATGCATAGATGCAGTTTTATGGAATATACTAACATCTACATGTATGCATCTAGCTTTGATAATGAATGAAGCAACAAAATAAAGCCTTATATACTAAAGATCACCAATTTAATGTTTAGTGTTGTTGATTTCTTCATCAATTTCAGGCGCAGAAGCAAATCCGGCAACATACTGATCACCTGAAAGACCTGGGCGCTATGTGGGTAAGTAGAACACACACAAGATTATCTCAGTCCCAGATATTCCATTTCATGTCGGTTTTATTATTGCATGTTAAAAATCAGAGTGTTTTTACAAGATTCAGATACGGGCATAAATGTCATATTTGTCCTGCACCCCAAAACATTTGCAAACATTATTATCTGTGTTATCAATGAATAAACCATATTTATGAGAAACTATTTTGATGGTTTATTGATAGATACTTTATCCGTGATAAATAATATTTGGTGTTGCACACCTCTCCAGCAGTGAGTCTTTAATATGGACTTGACCGTACCGAATATATGCAGAAATAACTTGGACTTAAAATGTGTAGGAGCTGCGTGTAATATCATGTGTACATGCTGCTCTCCACCCTGGTGTATAAATGGGTACCTGAAAGGATGGAACAAAGTTCCTTAGCATTGTGTGCACTCCCCAGGGAGTGGAAAACATACACTTTATGTGCTGGTTTGATTGCAGAATGTATCTGAAGACTGGGGTAATAACACAAATGTAAAGTGCTTAGAGATGATTATCAATCGTGATAGGTTCTATAAATACAAAATATTTGTATTATTATTATTGTATAAAACTGTTTAAAACAGTAGATTCCATCTGAATCCCTCATATTTATGTTGTCATGAAACAGAATCGACTCACTGTCAGTGGACTGTACTGTGGTTTAATATTTGTTCCCCACAAGTTTACATAAGCCAATATATTGTTTGCAATGCAAACAAAGGTGTACATATTGAGTTGTCATTCCACGGATGATTGAACATACCTCTATGGGGGAGGAAACATTTCTTTTGATGTTGTTCAATGTAAAATAAACATGCAACATTTAGTATGTGCTTTCTGAATATTTAATTCTTATTTTGTCATTTTGATCCCTTGTACACCTCATGGCAAGGGAGAAAAAATCTCTAATGTATTTCTTGGGGGGGGGGGGGGGGCAGTACTTCTGAACCTTGCCTGCATGAACAAGTAAGTTTATTGTATAGATATGTACAAACTTTCAGTACATTAACAATATGCAACCACGTAGAGCACTTAGAGATGATGATCAATCGTGATGGGCGCTATATATAAATACAAAATATTATTATTATTAAATAACAGATTAAAACTTCTCTCCCCCTCTTCACTCAAACATATTCTTATACCACTTCAGGGCCACCTGCATGAGGGCTATGGAAAGCTGAATGCTGCATACTGTGCACTGCTCAACACTAAGCTGGAGTAATGAACATTTGTACTACATTATTACAATAAATAACAAATTAAAACTTCTCTCAGGACTCCTCCTTAACCAAACATATTCTTATACCACTTCAGGGCCACTTGCACGAGGGCTATGGAAAGCTGAATGCTGCATACTGTGCACTGCTCAACACAAAGCTGGAGTTCCACAGAAAGGTGATTATTACAAATACTGTTATTACATGATGACAAACAGTGAGCACTAAAAACTGAGCTGTTTAAACATTAAATGATAATCTACAAAATTTCCCTTATAATAAAATAAGAGTAGGATTGTGCTTTCTGTCTTTGCAGCATCTCCATTGGATGCTAAAATACTGTATTAATTAGTTATCATTGCCTCTCTTGTAAAACAATGTAGAATTCGAAAAAAACAATATAATGCAACAAAACTTCTAATATTGTCATGCTGGTCCCCCTTGGGGCATTATTAATCCATTAAACAAAATAGACCTGCATGATCATGTATGACACTGATGAATTGATTGTTTTAAGCTCAACACACTGCCTAAAAGAATATCTATTTTGGTTTATGATTTTTAAAAAGTATGTATTACAAAATTTCACAAAATGTACATGTACACTATCTTTGATACGATACTATTCCAGTTGTTCATAGTTTTTAAACTGAAATTGTCTACATGAATAGATTTTTGTTTGCTATGCATTCTAAAAGTTTGTGTGTCGAGCATGTGTCATCATTGCATTGTTATTCATGCCTGACTGATGATGGTGGTCAGTGTGTGTAGGAGTCCATGTAAATATTTTATTCAGAAGTTATTGGTGCATTGCAGGTTAAATTGGGATTTGCGGTATTATTTAATGTTTGTTCCTGCCTTATTGTTCCATTTGAAATGGATTTGGAAAGTTTAATAATCCTTCACCCATTTTCCTTAAATAACTTCTGAGATGAGAATGAATTCCTACAGTACTGTAATTACTGAAATCAATTAATAAAATTATCACCAATGGATAAATCCCCTAGACTTTGATTCAACAATTAATGCAGTTAGGCTATTCAGTCTGTTGCAATTCAACCTTCTTTTTTTTTTTATTCAGTCTGTTGCAATTCAACCTTCTTTTTTTTTTTTATTACAACAAAATATTCAAGACTATTTGGGTGGTAACATATATTCTGCATTGTTAACCTAGCCTGAGTATTTTGGGACCAGTTTTTAATTGTTTTTTTTTCAGTATTTTTTCAAATTCTACATGTTATCATCTTCAATTGCTAGTCAATAAAAAATGTTATTATCATTAGTTGTTAATTTTTGTTTTATTTGGCATTACACTACTTTTAGAAACTTTAATGATTATAAACTTTTTTATAATGATTTTTCTTTTAAATATTTCTTTTGCAACAAAATAATTTCGGAAACGTTAATGATGATAAACGTTCTATTGCAATGTTTTTCTATCATAGTATTTCAAAATTACACTTTTAAAGTATTTGTTTATTTGTCTCTGTTTTGTTTAATCCAGAATCCTCAACTTCCTGGCAATCTAGTGCTTCAGGAACCAGATAAAGACCTTGAGAAGATCTGCGAGAATGATATCAACAACTAGTAAGCATTCTTATTAACCTGCTCCCTACTAGATCATACTATCCTCATAGAGTCACTAAAGGGCCCACTAGGGGGTGAGAGCTTTACCATGACCAAGGACCAGCCCTACATGTAGTTCTACCGATCTCTAGATATGATTGGATAAAACATTGTACAAAAGTGAATCTAGACATTTGGACTGAAGCATTTCATTGGTTTAGGATGATCATACATGTAATTAAATGTTTGATGATTCACTCAACGTGTAATGTACAGTATGTCATCTTTTTTTTCATGGCATTCCTTTTAATGATTCTGTTTACAGACAAAACTACAATGTGAATTATGAATAAACATAATACACTACATGTACATGTAGTTGGGCTCTATACGACTTAAAACCGTTTTGATGTACAATACATATCATAAGGTGAATTATGAATGCATTTTGTTGATATACAGTCAAACTTGATCTAGTGACTCTATGTGACCGGCTAAAATCCTGCACTTGTCGGTTATTCATGTTTTGAAGAAATGGGCATTTTAAGTTCACATAATGTGTGTAAAAGACTTAAGATTGTAAAATTGAAACAATATCTTAGCCAATTATTGACCAATTTGTTAGAACAAAGCATCAAATGAAAGCTTGTGATGAGGCCTTTGTAATGGTTTGAACATCTACATTTTGATTTTGACAGACAAGTGCAGGGTTTTGTTATAGCCGGTCACATGATATGGTCTTTATTACAACCACCTGCTTATAAAACCACTAATCTTTTCTTCCTATAAAGAGCGGTTTACATTTAAATGAACCTGCGTATAATGACCATCTATCTGCATATGAAATGTCATTTTTTGTCTCCCCTAAGTGTTCTTTATGTAGGTTTGACTGTATTAAAGCCTACAGTATGAAAGTGTTTTTCACTAGTTCTATATATTTAGTTTTAAAATTGGTAATTACTTCCTGTACATTTAAAATGTAGGATAGCAAAAGAAGAATGCTTTTGGGCTGTCAGAATTCATAGGATATCATTTTCAGACTGAAATATATCAAAAGTGAAAGAAAATTTGTTTCATAGGAAGCTCTTATGCTGAAACTGATATTAGAAAGTGGTTTACTTAACCATATTTTAGAACAGTGGCGTACTCTTGTATAAAGCTCTCTTTTAATTAATGTTGAACACTAGCCTGTGCTGTAATCTGTCAGTCATGTTTAAGCATTTTAGGCATTTTTGACCACATTTAAATCACTTGAGGTATTTTAAAAACTGGTATAACTTTCTCCATTAATCACATTCTCAGAAACTAAACAAAAAACAGACCAAAAAGAAATACAAAACAATCAAACAAACAAACAGACAGACAAACATATTTCCGTAAATGTAAATTTTGGATTTACATTTATCTAGTCCTTTAAGATCAATAACTTTAACAATTTTGTTTATATTTATTTTCTTACAGCTTCCAACTTTCGGTAGAGATCTTTGACTACCTGGATGCCCTAATTGCTCTTGAAGTTGCAAGTAAGTCAAACAAAAGAAGATTTAAACAAAATTGAGATGTTTTATTTGTAAAATATTCTAAAAAAAACTTGATTGGACTTGCATTAATTTTTAACATGACCAGGGGGAGGACAACCTGGCCATTGTCGCCTTGCTCATTCTTGTCAGCTCTACGACTTCAAGATCTTACAATATCTCTTAAAATGCTATTGAAATCTCCTTTAATGTCTTGTAATACCCTAACCCTAACCCAAACTCAAACCATTGTTAATATTTCTTTGTTGGATTTCAGTCCAAGGCGTTGTCTGGCACAACCTCAGACCAATGTCTCCTGGTTCCACTCATTCCAGCCATCCTAGATTCCAGTCAGCTCTACGACTTCAAGATCTTACTGTACATGTATCTCTTAAAATCCCATTAATATAGAATCTTTAATGTCTTTTGATACCATTTTGTATAAATATGTTCTTTTTTCGTTCTGACTTCAGTCTTTACGTCCTTCGACCTGTCCAAGGCGTTGTCCGGCACCACCTCTGGCCAGTGTCGTCTGGCTCCTCTCATTCCAGCTATCCTTGATTCCAGTCAACTCTACGACTTCAACGTCAGGTTACTCTACAAACTGCATGCTTGTAAGTGTGACCATATATTGCATTTGATGCTGTTCAAGTACTGTATACGCAATATATTCCGCGTGCATAGATTTTTGCGATTCAGGACTTTCGGGATTCGTGAGTGGTTAAATTCGCGTTCCGCTGTTACCAACTCACTCATTCATGACTGTCTTGAGAGTGATCCTAGTGCAGTAATGCATGCAAAACATGTACGTGAATTTATGAAATAATATAAAAGAGGGTTAATATAGTATAAGGTATTAGCAGAACCATAACATTGTTAAATGCATAAATATAACATAAACATAGAAAATTTAATTTAGACAATGATGCCCCAAATCAGCAAAGAGCCTTCTAAAAAACATAATCACAATCTGAAACATCATAGCATTGCAAAATTCATGCAAATGTGCGCTCATGGATTCGTCCAGTCATTACATGTTTAAAAATATTTTTCAGCGTTCCTGTATGCCCTAACTTTAGGGTTAATATATAGTCTGTATGCAAACTTTGTGTTCATATCGAGTTAAAAGATTTGATAAAAGAAGCAACTTTTGAAAATGTATTGATCACATCTAAAAAACAAAGAGTAATAACTCAAAAAATATTTGTTCATTTATGATACTTTTGCTTTTACATTGCTGAAGGTCGATTGGGTGGATTTACTAAAGATTGCTGAAAAGGTTGACTAACATCAATAATTCCTTACTTTATATGCTTTCTATTGAATCTTGCGCTAACATTCTTGATGTTCAAAGTTATTTCAAATAACAAAACATAAAATGTCCTTGCTTTATTAAATTTCCTTTCTTTAACACAGTATTTGGCAGAAAAGGTAAAATATTTCTTCCATGTAGTTAGATTCTAGTGAAACTATATCATGCCAAATCCAGAGCATTCTTCACAAATTCTCACTTCTTCAAACCACCATTCTTCATTTGCAGTCAAACATTCTAAGTTTTCAAGACATGAAGTTGATTCATTCACTTCATTTTCAATATTTTACCCTTTGAAATTTATTTGATTCCATCCTTATAATAGTAAAATAATCAATTTTCAATGATGGAAACAAAATATTAGGAAACACTTTCTAACTTTTCCAGACATCAATTTGATTCATGCATCTCATTTCCGATATTTTACACTTTGAAATTAATCTGCTTCAATTAAAAAAATGAAAAATTTTGGATATTCAATGATGGAACATTTTTTCTAGTGAAACTATCATGTCAAATCCAGAGCTTTCTTCACAAATGTTCACTTCTTCAAACCACCATTCTTCACTTGCAGTCAAACATTCACAGTTTTCACGACATGAAGTTGATTCATTTACCTCATTTTCAATACTTTACCCTTTGAAATTTATTTGATTCCATTCTTATAATATTAGTAAAACTATGGATTTTAATGATGGAAACAAATATGTACATGTGGACTTTCTAACTTTTCCAGACATTCACTTTCTTTATATTTCATTCCCAATATTTTACCCTTTGAATTTAATTTGATTTCATCCTTATAATAGTAAAATTATGGATTTTTAATGATGGAAAAATATGTTTCTTGGTTGAAAGTCACTACATTTCAAAAATCATAATGGAAAAACTTGTCAAATTTTCCAGACATAAGCTTGATTTATTCATATCAGTTCCAATTGTTTAACTCTTTTGAAATTCATTTGATTCCATCCTTGTATAGTAACATGGATTTTCAATAATGGTAATATTTTTTGTTGGTTGAAAGTCAACTATAGTTCAACAATGGAAAAAACTTGCCAACTTTTACAGACATTAAGTTGATTCATGCATCTCATTTCCAATATTTTACACTTCCAAATTAATTTGACTCCCATTTTCATGATAGAAGAATGAAACATTTCCAGTTGGAAAATGTTGGTTTAGTTGGTTGAAAGTCACTATATATCCATAATGGAAAAACTTTTAAACTTTTCCAGACATAGGCTTGATTTATCCATCTCATTTCCAATATTTTACCCTTTGAAATTCATTAGATTCCATATTCATAATATAGACAAATTATGGATTTATAATAATCAGAAAACATTTTGTTGGATGCAAGTTGCTGCATTTCAATAATGGAACATTTTCCAACTTTTCCAACCATTGACTTGATTCATTCTTCTCATTTCCAATATTTTACCCTTGGAACATAATTTGATTCCATTTTCGTTTCAGACAAATTATGGATTTTCAATAATGGAAAAATCTTTTTTGTTTGTTGTTAGTTGATAGTCATGCCATTTCACAATCATTTTCTTTTTTGGCAACTTGCCTCATCCCACTATTTTATTTTATCCAAACATATGATTCTTCTCAAATCATTCTCTTGCGGTGTTGAACTAATCTTTTCATGGTGTTGGTCTTTTCTTTACGAATTAATACTGTCACAATCTCTTAAATAGTTTTCACATTTTAAAATCACTTCATGGTAGACTTATTCAGTTGAATTGAAATGAATTGAATTTCACATTTATTGGTCAATTTGCATAAAACAAAGTGTACTATAGGGGTCACATCTAGGTAAGCCAAAGGCTTGAGGAGGCAGAGTAACCCCTGGCTTACCCAGTTAACCCATTGACTACGAGAACCGGGTGGGTAGTGTACAAAGTCTATGGAGATTTCAGATTCTCATAGTGAACGGGTTAATGGATAACTTTGTTCGACCCCCAGGATTGTTGTATTATTTATTTAACTTGTTCCCTGCAATCCCCATAGAGTTAAACAGGGTGCATCAGTTTCCCATAGGCAATGGGTTATAGAGTGCTGAAGTGTTACGTCACATCTATTCATTGCCACGTGTAATGGTTCTAAACAATGTCAGGCAAGCCATACATTTCTTACCAAGCAGCAGGGGCTACTTTTCATGCTTGCCTGCATGAAAATAAAGAGTCCAAAATTTGATTTGCATTGAACTCTGTGCAAATTTATTGGGCTCTTTTGGGCACTTCGGAGGCAAATTCAATCCGAGCCACAGGGTATTTTTTTCACTGCCAGGCGGTTGCTACGAAGGCGATCATCAAGCTCCAACCCACTACCAAGAGCCCAAATTAAACAGCTTGTTTAGGACCATTACTACTGTATTCACTAATAAGAGAATGTGACATCACTACTTTGGTACTCAACAAACCTGTTCCCTTCTAGATTTTGTAATCTCCAAAGTGTTTAATAGCACCCACCAGGTGCCTGTATGCAGTGGGTTGATATTGAATTATTTATAGTGTCCTTTTGAACAGGGCAGCCCCATCATTGATTCATGTCACTCGTTTTCTGGTCTTGTGTGTACAAATATTAAAGATACATTATTATTATTACTATTATTATGGAGGAGGGATTTACTCTGCTATAGCATTCTTTAGAGTTGTGCCCCATGCTGGACTGCCATTGTGAAATGGAATGCTCTAGAACTCCCCAATCAATGCCGAACAAAAGACCATTGTGCTTTGGGTTCTTGGGGGTCTTGCCAGCTCCAGTGGCAAAATTAACTTTTAATCTCCCAGTTTTCTGCAGTTCTGCGGACAATAGAGTGTCTTCCCCTCCTAGACAAGAACTCTAGACATTCTAGACACTAGATTGTTTCACCCTTTTCCCATTTATTGCACGTATGTGCAGAACGTATAATGTGAAACATACTTACTATAACCAATCGTTAAACACCATATTTTTCCAAATGTGCAGACTTTGTTTATTGTTTATATTGTTTATCTTTATTTAAAATCATGAAACAAAATACTGGCTGTAGAAATACCTATTACTATGATTGTAATGTGCATGTTTTTTTTCAGCGAATTAGTTGTTTTTGACCTCATGGCTTTACAGAGTACATTTACCTATAACTGGTGTTAATTTCATTGTAATTGTTTATTCAACAAAACTTTATTGGCATTAATTTTGCAGGGGTTATTTGAAAACAAAATATTTTTTCTTGGTCTTGTTTGGATTTGATAACAGATGCCAATCTCAGACCACTTGCCATACACAACAAAGAGTAATGTTTCATTAAATCATAGTAAATTGACCCTTGTATTATGTATGTCATTTATTTAGCATTGATATTGAACACCAAGATTAAAAAAAAAAAAAATCTTATATCAAATATAGGGAAACTGACCAGAAGTATATATTATAAATTAAAATGCTAATTTTTCATTTGAATTATAAATCTTGTGACCTTTTGTTTACACCCAATAGTCATTTTGTTGTAATGTGTCCTTATTTATCTGTTCAATATATTTATATTTTTCCTTCCAGGCTTGCCATCAGATACTCTTGAAGGTCATAGGTCACGGTTCCTAAAGCAGTTCCACGCTCTAAAGGAGTTCTACTCCCGGTCCAGTAGCCTCATATATTTCAGACGTCTTATCCAAGTCCCAACTCTTCCTGCCGTGAGTATGAGTAGAACTTTTCTTAGACACCATGTAGGTACAAGAATATACAGTCGGTGTGCGGTTGCACCATGTACAGTAAGAAGGGACGATTGGTGAGTCCTGAGAAGGATTGTTTGTACTCTTTCTTGGATAGTCCTAAAAGGGTACAAGAATGTTTTTTTTTTTTTTAAATTGGCTAATCTTGGTCCCATGTATTGTGATTTGTGTTCAGTCACAGTTCCTAAAGCAGTTCTCCTCCAGGTCCCAACAGCCTCTGATACTTCTGCAGAATCATCTCCCCTTGCTATAAGTATGAATGACCAAATTGATAAATGACTTGCGGTATATGTGACTATCTATGTAAAAACCCACCACATGCAGGCAAAAATAAAATTTGAGAGATATTTATCATTTGAAAACGCTATTTATCAGCTTTAATTTGATACCATTTCAAATTAATTTGGATTCTGACTATTAAAACTATAACATTTAATTTAGAACAATATTATTTTTGGGTGGTGGTTCCCTTTATACAGGGCCCACCGGATTCCCTTTTAATAGATGACTCCAAGTTTTGCTTCCTTTTTTGCACAGGAGCCTCCTAATTTCTTTGTGGCGTCTGTCCAGGAGGACACATACATCAGTCCCGCCATGATGCTTGCTCTCAGCATTGTTATAAGCCACTAAACATAAAGAAAGCATTATTACGCCATAAACATGATCTTGCAATTCCTTTAGAGTTAATAAGATTCCCTTATTGAATGGGTTTAAGATTAATTATCACATTTTTTTTGTTCAACAGGAGCCTCCCAATTTCTTTGTGGCGTCTGTCCAGGAGGACACATACATCAGTCCTGCCGTGATGCTTGCTCTCAATGAATCTATGCAGGACGGTGGAGGGGGAAGAGACAGTCCGCCGGTAAGAATTTTATTCCATTGCATATTGTTAATTATACATGTATGTCATACTTAATAGATAATGTAGTTGGCTGCCAAAACCTTAGAACAGCTGTTGAGAATTTGTCAGTGAATGACAAAGTGATTACCAAAAGATTATAAATTAAAGTTAAATCTCCCCCCGAAAAAAGAATTTGATGAAATTAAAATAAAAGATAGAAAAAAGTTTGAAAGAAAAAAAAAGAGTATGCTAAAATAAAATGCCTGGCAACTGGCAAGCCGTTTGTGTTGAAGAGTATACGCGAGCCATGAAGATAGGAATTTTATGAAGAAATCTGTAACAAATGATTAATTTGGTGATTTTATGCTGTAAATGCATTCATTTTTGAATAATCAAAATTCATTACAGCCTCCCAGTGAAGCCTCGATAGAAGAGCCCGCCTTCGAAAGATTTGAGGAACCGATCATGAATAGCGCCCTCCTTGTCGACCTGATGTCAATGCCTCCACAACACAATGGCTCACACCAACAACAACAGCAACAACAACAACAACAACAACAACAACAACAGGTACAACAGAGTGGTCCAGATGAAAGGTGGGTTTAATTGATAAGTCTCTCTTAGTTTGAAGATTTGCATCATTTTCTTATGTTGCATGTTAGACAATGCTCCACACTTAAAGGAACTACAGCGTCTAGATGGCCTAATTTTCACAATTCGGCTCTCTATATGTAATTTTTCTAGAAGAAAAAAAGAATTTGGCAGTCATTTCTCATGAAATCAATAAATTTTGGGGTAATTAATAGTAAATATCTAATTGTCCTGGGAACGCCCCTTTTAAATCGCCAAAATGTGACGTCATCTAAAGAACGGACTAATGAACTAAATTCTGTAGATGACGCGTCATGACGTAAGCCAATGAATTGTCAATCACACGTCGATCACGCTGCCGATTCCGGACCCTAAATGTGGGTGGGGCGTAAACTGGCTGCTAAGTGAGATTTGGCATCAGAAAACTAGTCTTAAATCACTACTGTGTTTATTTTCATGGATTTTTTTTCGGCAGACCTATGTTTCAAGACATCAACTATGGAATAAGTGTCAAAGTACGTTGTATTCTGTAGGTCCTTTAAATGTACCTTTTTATGCCTCCGCAACGAAGTAGCCGGAGGCATTATGTTTTCGGGTTGTCCGTCCGTCCGTACGTACGTACGTCTGTACGTCTGTACGTACGGATTGACGGATTTTCACCAAACTTGGGTCATGTATGTATCTTGGGGGGCCGATGATCTGATTAGATTTTGGGGGCATGAGGTCAAAGGTCAAAGGTCACAGAGCTCATTATATATGCAAAAACAGCTCGTGATCGCGTTATCTCAAGAACGGATTGACGGATTCTGACCAAACTTGGTACATGTATGTATCTTGAGGGGCTGATAATCTGATTAGATTTTGGGGTCATGAGGTCAAAGGTCAAAGGTCACAGAGCTCATTATATATGCAAAAATAGCTTGTGATCGCGTTATCTCAAGAACGGATTGACGGATTCTGACCAAGCTTGGTACATGTATGTATCTTGGGGGGCTGATGATCTGATAAGATTTTGGGGTCATAAGGTCAAAGGTCACAGAGCTCATTATATATGCAAAAATAGCTCGTGATCGTGTTATCCCAAGAACGGATTGACGGATTCTGACCAAACTTGGTACATGTATGTATCTTGGGGGGCCGATGATCTGATTAGATTTTGGGGTCATGTGGTCAAAGGTCACAGAGCTCATTATATATGCAAAAATAGCTTGTGATTGCGTTATCTCAAGAACGGATTGACGGATTCTGACCAAACTTGGTACATGTATGTTCCTTGGAGAGCCAATGAACTGATTAGAGTTTGGGGGTCATGAGGTCAAAGGTCAAGGTCACTTATAGCTCATAATTGTGATACGTCAAGATCTAAAAGACAGAATACCATCAAAATTGAGTTGACAGAATTAATTCAGTGTACATGTTGATTTGGGCTTGATATAAATCGCGTAATGGCGGAGGCATCATTTTCGACTGCGCGCAGTCGAAGATCCATCTAGTTTTCGTTTGTGTTCAGGTCGGGCCAGTGAATTAATTTCTTCCCCTTTTCTGGTGGCACGAAAGAAAAATTTACTGGCCCGAAAATTTTATTTCATGAGTAAACTTTTTACTATTCTAAGTATCATTCTTTCCTGTTCAAACCTGTGATGATAGATGAAGCATGACATGGAAGAAAACAAGATTTTTCTGATTTTGTCAATGTTAGGTTGAAAATTTGTTTGCCCGAGCGGGCCACCAAAATATGACTTGTATATATTTGTGCTGGCCCAAAGTGCAATTTCACTGGACCCGGGCCAGCGGGCCAGTACGAGTGTTGAGCCCTGTGTTAGATAAAAGTTTTTTTTTTTTTTTTTGCAGTTTTAGATATTGAAATATGAAGGTATGGTATATGCAGTCCAATTATCATGTTCCTAGTATCTTTCAGCTCTGCTTAATCTATTTTTCTCAAATCTCTTTACACTGTACATGTATGTCACATGAAACTTGGAACATTTTGAAATAAAAACAAATTGGAATCCATCTTCACAGGGACTGGTTAATAGACCAGCTAAGACAGGAAGTCGAGCAACTCAAGTTTGAGTTGGAACGAACGAAGAGGGAGGACCAGCGAATCATAGAGGACCTGAAGCGGAGGTTGATGGAGATGGAGCGAGAGATGAACGAGCACCGGACCGTTGTCGAGACGCAGTGCGAGGTAAAGCAAAGAAGATTGTAATAATAATAATAATGATAATGATAGACATTTATAGGGCGCAAATTGCAAAATTTCCTTTCCCTGGGGAGTGTTCCAGCCAGTCGCTTGTTAGGTGCACACAGTGCTAAGGAACCACGTTACCATCCTTCCGGGTCCCCATTTATACACCTGGGTAGAGAGCAGTAATAGTGGATTCATCTTCTTGCTGAAGTAACACTGCATTTTAATGATGTATAAATATGTGGAACGAGCACTGGGCTGTTGTTGAGAGGTAAAGTGCGAGGTAAAGCCAAGTAGATTATAATAGCCCTGCATTTTAATCATGGATAAATACGTGGAGAAATTTAACCTCATCTCAGCTAGTAATTTGTAATTTGTAATCTACATAGAGTTATTACTGGGCCCACCATCTTTTATAGGCAATATCTACTAGATTATATTAATACTAGTGGTAATGTGCTAGGTTGAAAGTCGAGAGCGGAAATGTTCATGGTATGGCATTTGAAAATGTTGTCCTCATTAAATCTTGTACAACTTGACGAATATATGACTCTGCATCAGGGCCTTTTTATGGTGTATTCAGAACAGTAATTCTTGCATCTGTATTTTTTTCCCATTTCAACCTTTAGGAGAATGAGACTCTGAGAGACAGAGTGAAGGAATTGGAGGCTTGTGCACTCATGGTCTCGGAAGAAAAATTAGTAGATGCCGAAAGTAAGTAAACCAATAGACCAGTAAAAGGACAGGGCCCCATAGCAAATACAGTTGCAATCAATTGAAAGTCAGATAATGTGACTTAATGCTCAAATCTAATAGGTTAAATCGTGCACTTTTCTGACTTACTAAGTTTTTTTGTTAGTTTTTTGTTCATTAATTTGTTAATGAAAAAATAATATATTTTGAATTTAAACAGATCCATTAACTTTGTCTACTTCAAACAAAATCAGTTGGAGCTTCCACATTTCCCTTGTACCTTGTTGTTTGACTTATGGTAGCAGAAGTATGAAATCATTTTGTTAAATATTGTTCTAATTATGGAATTAAGTAGGTAATAGAATCTGACATCTTGTTTAACTTTTTATCACTTGGTAAACAGTGTTTTTTTCTTCTAAGAAACACATCACACATCATTGAGAAGAATATTAGAATGATTTTGGTATACGATTCAAGTCCCAAATATCACTTTCGGAAAAACTTCAATGAATTTAATGGATCACTTTAAACAATTTTTCATTTCATTTTGCTTCATTGCAGAGAGATCCCGGGTAAACGAGGAGAGGTTCAAGAAGATGAGGGACATCTACAACAAGCTCAGAGAAGAGCATGTCGCCCTCTTGAGAGTGGTAAGAGATAGGCATTGTAGTAACATTGTCCCCCCAAAAAATCCAATTGTAATTCTAGCGGTTCCCTCAAACCGTGTTGTATTTGTATTAACAATAGAAGCATGGGACGGGTTTCGTTTTTCAGAATTTCGCTTTCGTTAAAAAGATATTTACGATTGAAGTTTACAGATGTTAGTCTATCCACTGGATAGTCATAACTGTCTACAAAATCAGTGCAATGAGTAAGTGAATATCACTTTGCATTTTTGCTCATTACTCGGCCATATAACTTGAGATTTAACTTGAAATGTTCACACAACACCCAGTGGACATATCAGATAACAACAATATACATTGTATCAACCTTTTATCACTCTTTGCACATATCAACAAAGTTACTAGGTCCCTTGAATCCATCCCCTTTGATATTCTGAAATCCCCATGTACATGGTACATAGCTAACCAGCTGGGAGTTGAGTTAGCTCAGTTGAGAGCTCATCTGACTGGAACGTGCAAGACTCATACCATCTGAGATGGTGTCTTTCAACATACAAACTTGGAATATTGATCTATTCATTGATCTATTCATTCCTCCCCCTGAACAATACTACATATACCGTTTTTACCGGCGTAATCGCCGCATTCGCGTAAACGCCGCATGCCGACTTTGAGCATTGAAATTGAAAAAAAAAAGTGGGAGAAAAGTGCACTAGGAAAACTGGCGACAAAAAAAGCGGGAATTTAATGGTTTTCCAATTTTTTCTCCTCATCTTGATATATATTTCTTTAACAATATTTACGAAAATATAGTTACAAAATATTCAGAATTACCTTAGTTTCGAGCAAAAATATAGTTTTCCTGAATAGGAACGAGAACTCTAGCTCTACATGTATTACGAGATTGCCAGCACTTACGAGATTGTCAGCGCAGCTGGCTTACGCATGTACATGTACAAATATTTACGTACGTAAACGTTTGTACATCGAGTCAATCGCGTAGCTCACGAGCACGCCTTAGCATGCCTACGCGGCGCTCTGCTGTCTTTGCCGAAACCATTTAGTGTACATTATCTTTATCATGCGATCATGCGCTGCATCCATTATAATAACGCACGTAGCTAGATCGATGGCAGGCAAGCGCGGCGCTGGCAGTGCATTTGTTTCGTAACTTTGAAGTTAAAAACGTATCGGATTTAGTAAATATCGGCAAAAAAATGTGAGAAACCATTCTAGGCCAGGGTAAACGTAGACAATTTGGCTAAATAATGTTTTATCACCCTATACAATACAGTGCAATACAACCAATAGTCCCACACCTGCTGAAATGTGTTGTTTTGAGGTCAGTCAAGAGTGAAAATTTGACTATCGCCGCGTATGCGCCGATACGCTGGTAAATACGGTAAGTATAATGTAAAGATCAACGCCAGAATGGTAGAATGTAAAAACATGTCAGAATTATTCCATTTGAATGCCTCCCTGTAAGAATTGGTGGACGGACTGCTATCAAACTTAGTACTTGTATGTATCTTGAGAAGCCAATGAACTGATTTGACATTAGTCATTAGGTCAAAGGTCAATGGTCACTGGGCTCAGTATAAAAATCGCTCAATGGCGGAGGCATCCATTTTGACTGCGCGCAGTAAAATACTCATCTAGTTTGGAAAAAGAGTTTGGTTTGGAGTGCAGTGTAAATGATGCTTTTGAAGAACAGATCTATAAATTATCCATATTTCTTATTTATCTTGCAGAATGCAGAGTCCAGCCGGCAGTTGACAACTGTCTCTAGGAGTACGGAGGAGATGCAGCAAGCGAGGGCGTTTGCTGAGAAGACTGTGGAGAAGCTTCAGATGTCCATCGCTGAGACGGCTAGCAGGGAGGCACAACTCAAGAGGAAGATGGACGAACAAAGAAAAACTCTGCTGGGTAATTTCTTTTTAAAGGTTTTAATGATTGTGATATTTAAAACAGTTACGTTGTAGAAATTTTGATAATGATAATTCAAAGGCATCTGCTGAGAAGACGTTGGTAAAAACTTCAGATGTCCATCGCCAAGATGGCTAGCGGGGAGGCACAACTTAAGAGGAAGATGGATGAACAAAGGAAGACACTTCTTGGTAGGTTATTCTGAAATAATTGATGCTGAAATGTATTTATACTGAAAATGTTCATGGTGGAGTTTTTGTGTGAATAGGTGTAGATATGATGAAGGGTCTCGTGCTTGTGGTGTTGGTGGAGGTAATAAGTAAGATGGTGATGATAAGGATAACAATGGTGGTGATGATGCCAGCTGGTGTTAGTGGTTGTGGTGGTGTTGTTGTTGGTGCTAATGGTGGTGTGGAGATGATGGGTGGTTGTGCTGGTGGTGATGGTGGTGGTGGTGATGGTGATGGTGATGATGGTGGTTATGATGATAACGATGATGGTGATAATGATGATATTGATGGTGATGATGATGATGTTGATAATATTGATGGTGATGATGATGATAATAATGATATTGATGGTGATGTTGATGATAATGATGGTGATGATGATGATAATGATGATGATGATGGTGATGATGGTGATAATAATGATGGTGATGATGATGATGGTGATGATGGTGATGATGATGATGATGATGATGATATTGATGGTGATGATGATAATGATGTGATGATGATGATGATGATGATTATGATATTGATGGTGATGATGATGATGATATTGATGGTTATGTTCATGATGATGATGATGATGATAAATTCAATGATGATGGTGGTGATGACCACAATGATGACAACAATGATGACAACAATCATGATAGTGATGATTACTTTTTAATTAATCTTCTATTTCTTTGTCCCCAGTGAAAGCAGTGGAAGGTGCAGAAGAGACATTGAGGCTGATCTTACAACAGATGGATGACCCCCAATTCTCCTCAGCCACGTGTACTCCAGGTGATGATAATAATAATAATAATAATAATAATAATAATAATATGAACATACTATAAATATATACTCAATTGCACTTAAATAATTATTTAAATACATTCTTGCATATTTACAGTCACAATAGTTCTAACTTCGAT
The DNA here is from genome assembly GCA_037951105.1 of Echinarachnius parma. Lineage (NCBI taxonomy): Eukaryota > Metazoa > Echinodermata > Echinoidea > Clypeasteroida > Echinarachniidae > Echinarachnius > Echinarachnius parma. Next base: position 46,969 of record JBAMJV010008587.1, read on the forward strand.
TTATTTAAGTCTGCACTCTTTAATAAAATGTCATGATCCTTAGCGTATAAATAACATTTGTCTGCTTCATCTATCTTCAACAAATTAGCTAGCTTTCAAAACTTAAGTTTGACACATTTCAATTAGAATTTCAACCACTAACATGGCTTTCTGAGATATATATTGAGTTATGAAATGCACCAGGCCCATATCTTTATTGTAACTTATTTATAGAAATGTGACCTTACACCACAAAACGACCATTCTGCTAGGTGGTAGATTATCTATTATTAGCTGAAATAGACTAAATTTCTTTTAAAATATGAGAATCAAGATTTGAGTATTTCCTGAATGAGGGTATCTTGCTTTACCTTCTGTAAAATTATGAATGTCAGAAATCATGTTTAAATATGATTTCAGCTATTTTCTGCGAAACGTGAGTTTGCCAACAAGACCTTATTATTGCTAGAGCTTGACCATGTAGTAGAAGGAAATACAATTGCTTGTAAAGTTGTAAATTTGTTTTTTTCTGATTGGTTTAAATCCAAACATTTTCTGACTTAATTAATTGTAAATTACAATCGATTGTGTCTCTTTCTGCAATGGGGCCCTGGTCACATATAAATTATTATTAATAATTTTCTTTGATAATTATTTACCAGAATACCTCCTGAGCAGAGCACCCAAGGCAGATGAGTGTGTAGATAAGCTGGAGCAGTGTTTCAACTCATACCAACAAAATAGCAATGGTAAGTTTATAGGCAATACTACAAATTAACCTCTTTTTTTCCTTTAGCCCAGATTGGTAAGCTTAATCAAGAATTTCCAAATTTTGGTGGCCCAAAACCTGAATCTGGTGGCCTCATACAAACATTACAAATGATTCAATATTTGCTTTCCCATTTGGGCAAGTGAAATTTGGCATTTATTAAATCTCTAAAAACATCTCTAAAATTTGCCTACAACGATCCGTTCGTTAAAAAAAGGAAAAACATATTGTGAGGTTTGACCAAATTACTCAAGAAATATATCTAACTCTAGGCCACCCGCACCGTAAGAGATTAGAAGCATTCGGATCAGCAAAGACTTATCAATATGTTTGTAACTAATACTAAATTTTCCCATCACAGAATTTGGTGGACTTATTGGATCAGTGACACTGTTCTCTGACTCACTGGGAGAGTACCTACTACAGGGGAACATCTTTACCATGGGGTCATTAAATGTATAATTATCTATAACCTTAAAACATTTTACCAAAATTGACTGTATACCATTATTCATTATTGTTTAGAATTTGGAGGTCTTATCGGCGCAGTGGGCTCTTTCTCTCACTCACTTGGCGAGTACCTGCTCCAAGGCAAGGCAACCTCAAATCTGGCACCTGTGGGTGTAGGAGACAGTGAGTATATTATGTACATTCACCCTTTATTTTTGGTGTATTAGGTATGATATTGGGTGGTTGTTTATATTGGTTTGGGGCCAAGCTGTATGAAGAGCAGAGCTCTGACCACTTGACTAGGACACCTCTTCACCTCTTCACCTCTTCACCTCTTCACCTCTTCATACTAAATATACTGTGGGGCCATCTACAAAGTATGTACGCAATTTTTGGTCCGAAATTACCCCCCCCCCCCCCCCCCCCCCTGTACGCACTTTTTATACACGTTTTTGAATGGAGCGTACGCATCAGCTTTAACCCCCGCCCCCACCCCCTCTGCGTACATACTTTGTAGATGGCCCCTGTCCACATTCAATATGCAAGCCAAAATCCGAAAGTTGTGAGATTATTGTCTTATATGAAAGATAATACTGTTTGTGTTTCGCGATAAGTCTATTTAGTCTTTAATAATTTGTATTTACATTTGTCGAGATGGCTGTGCACATTGGGTTTGGTATATTGGCGATGCATCTCTCAGTCTTTTCATATCTATTTATTTATGCAAATTCAGGACTGTCCACAAATTGCCACACCACTTGTCAAAGTGCCTTGACGGTTCTCCAGTCGGTGAAGACAGAAAATGTAGGAGCATTTGGAGAGGACCAGACTACTCTGCGAGACAAGCTCAGGTCCATCTTACAAGTTACACAGGTAATGATTGAACAAAAAAACTATAAAATCATAATGTTTTGATTTTTATAGCACCTAATGTGATTGGTGATCATCTCTAAGTACTTTACATTATTATCCCGGTCATCGGACACACACTTGCAATCAATCCGCATGTAACATGCACTTTGTGCTCCCTTGGGAGCAATGCATTCTGGCAGCCATATTGCACACTAATGGTATACAAGTAAAATATTGCAAAAGGTAGCTATGACCAGGGATAATGATAAGCACTTAGAGGCTGTTCTGCATGAGGTGCTATACAAATACAATCTATTATCATTATTATTATTTTCCCTAAAACTTTGATGCAAGTGGTTCTGTCCAAAGGGCAAGGGAATGTATAATCCAATATTCCTGCTTGTCAAGTAGGCTAAGAAAAATATTAATTTTTGTAGCATCCTGAGTAATTTGTAATGAACATTCCTACTCTTACCAATTTGTTAGAAGAGTGCATTGTTAAAGAGATCCTTCATAAAATGTGGCAGATTGGGAGACTTCAATCATATACCAATAATCGTACGATTCTTCTGGATGTGATATTTTCATAGAAAAAGAACAATGTTTACTTTACAAAATGAAAAGGGAAAAAAGTAGATGTCAGATTTTATCCCAAATCATGTGTGCGAAATATCTGAATTGGATACCTATAAACAATCAAAGGATTTGAATTTTGATACTTTTTACTACAATGGATTAGCAGCCTGGGTAACTATTTAATTCACTCCTAAACATCTCTATAATTAGGAAGACATTTAATAATTCAGAACCCTTTTCATTCTTGTTTCATCATAAGCCAAATAACAAGGTACAAGGAAGATGAACGCTCCAAATTATTATCGTTGACTTTGACAAAGTTAATGCATCTCAAGAACTTAATGAGATTTTGTCATCTTTTCATTGCCATTTTATTAAATTTATGATATTCTGTCATCTAATACAAATTCTGTGAATTTCTGCTTCTTCTTGTAGTGAAAATCGCCAGTATCCTAATAAAAGGATTTGTAAATTTCGTAGCTATACAGTCAAACCTGTTTATAGTGACCACATATGTGACCCGTCACAGCCAGAAGAAACAGAAGTCGGATAAATAATTTTCTGGATTTTTATCTAGTTTGGATCAGCATTATCAGTCAGAATGCAACTCAGCCCGATTCCACTGTATTTATTCATATCGTATTCATAGATTTCCGAACCGCACGCACCAATGAGCAAAGCAGAGGGGTATTATTTTGAGCTTTATGGAACCTTAACATAGTCTTTAATGAATGAATGTGGTATCAAATGTTAGAGGAAGAATCATATTTTATGTCTATCATAATTAATCAAGTATTAAATCAAATTTTACCAGTGCAATTTGTTGTCAAATATCACCAAAAAATAATAAGTTCAGAGGTGAAAAATAACAGTTAATGCTTCTTGCGTCTCATTGATTTTATAATCATTGTAAAGCAGTTTTATACTCTTTCAGGATATGTAGGTTTTATTTTGTTGCGTTGGATAATCGGGTCAGGAGCCAAGAAAATACCACTCGGGTACAAAATTAAGAACAACTAAAATGCGAACGAGCATTCCCATTGGATGGTACGAAGGGGTGTGTTTGAAGCGGGCCAGTGATTGGCCTCATTCAAATAACGCAATACCAGGCTCCCCTCGGAACAACGCGCTGTGCGGGGAAAGAGAAATTCTCTCTCCCCCTCTCTCTTCTTCGCGGGACGTGGAGAATCTGCGTGATGCTGATTCAACCAATCAACGGGCTGGATTGCCGCTGAAAGCCAACAATATGATATTTTATGTTGTCCTTTGCTGGTCTTTGTTGGCTCCTGACCCGATTAAGAAATAAACGGCTTCAAAATTGACATATTTGTAAAGTGTATTAAATTACCTTTCATATGGTATAAATATGAAGGAGACGCAAGTACATTTTGTAAGTTTTCAAGCCGAATGAAAAAGAACTTTCAAAAACGAATTTTGTCAAGTTATTACACTTGATTTTCATCTTTTTGTCATTGTTGAATTAAAAATATAATTATATGGAAGCAAAGAATGACATATTTTCTACAATGTCATATATCACATTGTACAATTGGTTATTGCAAACTGAAGTTATCGCATTTTTAAAATGATGTATCTCCAGCCGAGTACTATTCGGGTGAGAAAGTTTGATCGTTGGAATCTGAATAAAACGAGCGTTTTAGCCTCATTAAAACATGCTTTGCTCTATGACTGTTATCTAAGCTTTAATATGATATAAAAGTTGTATTATAGTGATTCTGCAATGCGGAGTTATTGATGTTTTTCTAAGGGCAATTTCCAACGGTCTGGAAATAAAATGCAGAGAAAATCCCTCAAGAAGTTTTACATCCGTTTCGAGAGCGAAATTAGCTTTCTAATCAGGCCATACTTGAACCAGCTGCATGAATAGAATGTGGTAGCAACCTTTATCCAATTTTCTTGAAAACTTGCATATCAGTACATATGTATGATTTACACCTTCCCTCCAAAAATTGTTGAATATAATCCATGCTTTGTAGAGATATGTAAAGATTTGATCGAAATTTAAGTGATTTTGGAATGACAAACTTGGATTCAAGTACACACCGAGCACGGGATACAAAAGCGAGCACTTTTACCTAACAAAAGGGGGTCAGGCCTCAACGACAGCGTTACCCTAAAGAGCGTTCTTTTTTAAACAAAGGAGGCCATTTGAGTCAGTAGGTGAATAGGGATTAGAGAATATCGATGTGCGCTGACTCTTGACTGCCAGCGAGATTTGCAACTTTGCACAAAGGGGTTGTTAAGAGGCGGAGCTTAATATCGATCGCTTTTGGGAGCGAAGAATTTTGGAAAGCAAACTTTTCAAACCTTCTAAAAACATGCTTAAAAACTTTCCTTAATTTTGACCTTTCCACTTAATATTTGTACTGGAGATTGTGCTTACTGGTAGAACAAATATCAGGGAAAGGCTTGAACTAATAATATTTTTTTCGACATTTTAATGCAATTTCAAATCGATCGTGATTTCTGAGGTTCGAACTCGCGCGACTTTTGGCTCCTCTGAGAAAGACGGGTAACATATGGCAAACAGGAAATTTTGCCATTGTAGACAGATGACCACTATAGACAGGTTCTAAGACATTTGTTTGACTGACCTTGCATGGGAACACTAATGGTGGTCACTGCAGGCATGTTGGCTGTTATAGACAGGTGACCTCTTAGACAGGTTACTTAACACTGTAGGTCATCATTTTTGGTGGTCACTGCAGGCATGTTGGCTGTTATAGACAGGTGACCTCTTAGGTTACTTAACAATACAGGTGATCAATTTTGGTGGTCACTGCAGGCATGTTGGCTGTTATAGACAGGTGACCTCTTAGACAGGTTACTTAAAACTGTAGGTCATCATTTTTGGTGGTCACTGCAGGCATGTTGGCTGTTATAGACAGGTGACCTCTAAGACCGGTTACTTAACACTGCAGGTGATCAATTTTGGTGGTCACTGCAGGCATGTTGGCTGTTATAGACAGGTGGCCTCTAAGACAGGTCACTTAACAATACAGGTGATCAATTTTGGTGGTCACTGCAGGCATGTTGGCTGTTATAGACAGGTGGCCTCCAAGACAGGTCACTTAACAATACAGGTGATCAATGTTGGTGGTCACTGCAGGCATGTTGGCTGTTATAGACAGGTGACCTCTTAGACAGGTTACTTAACACTGCAGGTGATCATTTTTGGTGGTCACTGCAGGCACGTTGGCTGTTATAGACAGGTGGCCGCCAAGACAAAAACTTGACTGTATTATTTTGATTTCTGTTTTTGTCATGTTTCCAGGAGCTCATGTCTGAGGAGTCGAGTGGGAAGGAGGAGATTGGAGATCTGATGGAGAAAGAGATGCAGTCCACCACAGACCTCATTGACCAGGCCTCATCCAGGATAGAGGTACAGACAAACCCTGTGTACAAAGCCCACAAACCTGTGAATAAAGACCACATGTAATGTTCAGAGCTTGCAGTTTGTAATTTAAAGCCAAGTTTTTGTGTATTTGAGGCAAACAAAGAGATGCAGTCCGCCACAGACCTCATTGACCAGGCCTCATCCAGGATAGAGGTATATAGTTGTCCGAACCAATAACAAAACTCTTGTTTCACCTAAATAAATGAATTGTTACATGACATTTGAATTTGTTTTCCCCAAATTTCATCCATTCACACCAAAGACAATGCAATTAATCCACTCATGAAGGGAACCGGGTGGTGTTTCACAAAGATCCCAAGTCAACTTAACACTAAGTTGGGACTTACAAATTATGGAAAGCCGTTTGTAGCTTCAGAATTAGACATAGTCAAGAGCCCCAAAATGGGAATATGTGATGCTTTCAACATAATTTTACATCAATAACTTGAAGTCTCTTTGATAACAGAAATGGTTAATGATTTTTATCAAAATGTTAGGCCTGTCAGCTTCAAATGGCTTTCCATAATTTGAAAGTCTAACTTGGTGTTAAGCTTGACTTGGGATCTTTGTGAAACACTCCCCTGGAATAACAGGTTCCCTTGAGCCCTGTTCACAGACAGGAACCGTTTTTCCTCCTCCAGATTCCCAACAAAGGCTATTTTATTTGTGTAAGACTGATGTTTTTTTCCCCCTCTGCAAACAAATGACTAAGATTAAAAGATTGAGGTCTGATCTACCTTCATCAGTGGCATAAGGGGGGGGGGGGGGGGGGGGGGGGGTTACATGCCTCCAATAATTTGCCCCAAACAATTGAACAAAAAACTGCCATCATTTGTGTGACTCCCCAATCAGTCATTCCATATACTACGCCACTGACATTGATCTTTGTTTTGTCTGCCTGAAAGTACACGTTTATTGTTTTATTCCAATTTCTGTGCAGCAATTTTGATAGCTTATATAAGCAAACCTATTACCTTTGACCTTTGACCACAGGAAATGCTGCAGAGGTCACGCGAGGCTGACACGGGGGTCAAGCTCGAGGTCAACGGGCGAATCCTGGACTCGTGTACACAACTCATGATCTGCATCAAAGACCTCATCACAAAGTCAAAGTCACTGCAGAAGGAGATAGCTGGGAGTGGAAGGGTAAGTTTCTAAAAAATACTTTTATTCAAATTCAAAAATGCTGAAGTCTATTTGATAGCACTTGCATACAGTCGCTTGCACCTGCGTGCAAGTTACTGCCTGGCACGCCTGCAAAAGTGCACAATACATACAAATGCTAGATGCTTTTCCCCATCGCGCAAGAGCCATGTGGAAACTTGCGCCTGGGCGCGACTGTATTTGTGTCTTGAGAGTTCAACATTCTATAGATTTGCAGAGTTGTGTGCACTACTAATAATCTGCATTTAAGAAATCATCACAAACTCCAAGGCACTACTGCAGGATAAAGTTGCAAAAGGAAGTTTATGTTTAAAATTTGGATATTTGTAGGTTTGACTTTATAGTATATTTGTGTGTAGAGTGCTTGAAATATTACAGTATCTAGAACATACACAAGACGTGATCTGTATTAAGAACTTTGTAAACATCAGCATGTGGAAACATGTGTGAGGCGCTTTACAATTTTCATTTATTATTATCATTATCACAAAGTAGGATGTAGATTTATATGAGTGAAAGGGTAGGGTACGTTAAATTTTCTATACCCTGAAAAGATACCCTAAGATGTGTTTGTGAGGTAATTGTCTCTTGAGAAGTTGAAATGTGTGAGCTGGTCTACATGAACAAACTCAAAATTACTGAAATATGATATTTTTGGAAGTGGAAGAGTATGACTGTTATTGATGCTTAATTCAGTACTATTATATTTACTAAACTTAGTACTATTATATTAACTATACTAGTCTTATCTTGATAAGTACAAATAAACAATAAATTCGAAAGATGCTGCAGAAGGAGAGTTATGCAAGTAAAAGTGTAAGTTGACTTTATTTTTTGAACAATTTAACAAACTTAGCTGGATGGATAAGTTGCATTTCTTGATATTTATATAGTTGTTTTGTATTTTGTGTTTTTTGTTTGTTCAATCTAGGGCACAGCTTCCGCAGGGGAGTTCTACAAGAGACATCATAGGTGGACCGAGGGACTGCTATCAGCAGCTAAACAGGTCGGAGTCGCTGCCTCGCATCTGGTGTAAGTTGCCCCTATAATTCTTGTTTGTGCTGTTTTGGGATAGAGTAATGGTCGGCAAGGGCAAATTAAAGAAACTGAGTGTCTGCTCACATTAGATCTTAGCATTTGCTGCTCTCTACCCAGGAGTATAAATGGGTGCTTGGTCATTCAAGTGTTGATTAGGCTGTAGTTCCCTGAGCGGCTACGGCTAGTATGTTCCCCAATGTGCACAAGATAATTGCACAGGTTTAAACTGTACCTGATGACCATGAGTAATAATAATGCTACAGTCATTACAAACCCTTTATTATGCACTGTATAAATGCAATCTATTATTATGTATTTCTCGTACAGTGATAGCTCGGACAAGGTTATGATCGGCAAGGGCAAATTTGAGGAGCTGATTGTTTGTTCCCACGAGATTGCAGCGTGCACAGCGCAGCTTGTTGCCGCCAGCCGGGTGAAAGCAGACAAAGAGAGTACGAACCTGAAGGGCCTGAAGACAGCATCCAGGAACGTTGCTACGGCAACAGCAGGTGTCGTGGCATCAGCCAAGACGGGCGCTCAGATGATAGAAGAAGGAGGTAGGCAAAAATCTCTTATAACTCATGATGATGATGATGAAAAAAATGATGGTGAAGATCATTATGAGTATAATGATATGAAGATTATGATTGTTGATGATGATGGTGAAGGTGATGGTGATGGTTATGGTGATGGTGATGGTGATGGTGATGATGATGTCAATGGTGATGGTGATGGTGATGGCGATGGCGATGGCGATGGCGATGGTGATGGTGGTGATGATGATGATGGTGATGATGTCGATGGTGATGGTGATGGCGATGGCGATGGCGATGGCGTTGGCGTTGGCGATGGCGATGGCGATGGCGATGGCGATGGCGATGGCGATGGCGATGGCGATGGCGATGGCGATGGCGATGGCGATGATGATGATGAAGATGGTAATAATGATGATGTTCATTGTAGATACAAAACAATTTTTTTTTTTTTTAAAACTTAAAGGGTACCACCACCCAAAAATAATATTCTTATAAATGAAAGGTAACATCTTTAGTAGTCCATTCCATCAACAAGTTCAGAAGAATATGTTTCCAGAAAAAAATATATAATTGGAAAACGCATCACCATACTACAACATATATGGGTCTGCATGTACGAAGACTACCTTTGTCCAGAGCGTAAAATCGCCCGGGATTCTATTGTCTCCAAACGTACACGTGAATATAATTGGCACACTCGCAAATGTTTGGCGCTTACGGTACCAGGAAATAATAATGGTTCCGTAAGTGGTGGTAATTAATTGCATTGTTTATGAATTACACAACCCTTTGCAAAATGTTGGGTATCTATTTGATATCACAAAACGGTACCAAAACTTATAATTATGTGTTGATCTTTGCCCGGTGGTCCCCTTTAAAATGCAGATCAAAGTGAATCTTAATATTATTTGTTTCCAGGACCTACTGTTATTAATGTAAATTGTAAACAAATTGTTGTTTCTGTGTCACCTGACTTCAACAAAATGGTTTTGTGCTTCATTGTAGATAAAGATTTGTCCTTTTTTCCTAAAAACATGCAGATCAAAGTAAGTTTGTGTCCAAAATTCACCATGATTTCATTTATTTTGCTCCATTATCAGAGTCGCCAGACTTCAGCAAGATGAGTCTGACGCAGACCAAGCGGTTGGAGATGGAGGCCCAATTGAAAGTCCTGGAGCATGAATCCAAGCTGGAGAAGGAGCGAGTCTTGCTGGCGGAGCTTCGCAAGCAGCACTACCAGCTGGCTGGGGCATCAGAAGGGTGGGGAGATGAGGTAAAACAAAACATTTAAAAAACATGCAAAGTGTCTGATGATTTTCAAAAAAAGTTTATTTTGCTTGCATTATGTCGTTTTTTCCAGTAAGCAGACACTTTCAAGGGATTTGGGGATGGGAAATTATTTTCTGGTACAGAAAAATTCAATATTTAATTTTACAAGTCTAAATTGAAAGTTAGATTTGAAGGATGAACATCTCAGAGCCCTTTCTCTTTTTGCATGCACTTTTGTTTTCTTCTTTCTTCTTTGGTCCTACAAACTCTTTTGAAGCGATTGGAATACTTTCCATGCACAACTGTTTTTATAACAATTTACAAAGAGAAATTAGTCACTTTAGATTTGGTGGATGTGGGGAAATGAATACTAACACCTTGTTATAGTGTTTTGTAATAGTTTTTGTTCTATATTGTATGTATTGTTTGTCTAACTTGTTGTCTAACTATTAAAGTTGGTGCAATTTTGTGATGTCTTGAGGGAAGGTGGAAATGTGCCACTAAAAAAGTTTGTAGTATATTTGTAATAACCGTTTAGCACATATACACAGTTTTTCAGCAATATTTGTCTTCATTCACTCAAACGTTTGAGCATAATCACAGAGAAACATAAACATGTAGCTCAATTGTCACTCATAGATTAGAACTACATTACAAGCAACTTACACATCTGACTTGTTAGCATATTTTGTTAGCATTATCTCAAACAACTGTTTGAATTTTTAAGAGAGTATAACTATTACCTTATTTGTTAATGAGTTCTTTATTTCTTTCAAGTTTCCAAAACAATGGCCAAACATATTGTTGTGATTTAAATTTAGACCTCCAAAACAATTGTATCCAGTATTTAATTATAAATTTATTAAATCCATACATTCTAATTTTTTAAAAGGAATGAAAAATTTGTTTTTTCCAAAATATTGACGTAATGATATTTCTAGAACGGTAAACTTCCGAATTGCATTGCTGCAAAACTTTGCAAAATATAAAGATTTTTTTTTCTTCTTCAAAGTTCACTTTAGATGCATGATTGTTTTAATAACACATGTAGAGTAGAGACAACAGATCAGTTTGGTAATGTATTCAAATGTTCTGTACACATGTAAAATGGATAACCTATATGTATTCCAGCTTGTTAAAATAGATTGCAATGCTCTCTTCAAGGATTAATTGTGGCGGTTTCAAGCAAACTCTTTTACTCTGTGTTGTTTTGTTAGTGGCATTTAAAGGGTACCACCACCCAAAACAAATTCTGTAAATAAAAGGTAATACTTTTAATAGTCCATTCCAACAAAAAATAAAGAAAAATATGTTTCTGAAAAATTATATAATTGGAAAAAAGGCATTTTTTATCACCATACTACAACATGTGTTCATGGGTCTGCATACAAAGACTACCTTCTGTATAGGACGAATGCATCGTTGGTGATTTTATTGTCTCCAAACGTACACGTAAATAGAATTGGCGCACTGGCAAACGTTTGCCGCGTACGGAACCATGAGGCCATATTGGTTCCGTAAATGTTGGTAACGTAAACCGGGGTGACTTTGGCCACCGGGTTGACTTTTGCCACTTTTTGAGAAGGATGTATTTTCATCAAGTATCGCTCTTTAGAACTAATTTCTGTTTCTATACATTGCCCGATAGGAATGTATTTGAAACAATAAGAACTTTGTTCTAAAAAGTGAAAATTGATGAAAATACATTCATCTAAAAAAGTGGCCAAAGTCACCCCGGCGGCCAAAGTCACCCCGGTTTACGGTAATTAATTGCATTGTTTATGAATTACACAACCCTTTGCAAAATATTGAGCATCTATTTGATATCACACTGCGTTACCAAAACATTATGTTGTTCTTTGCCTGGTGGTCCTCTTTATTTTTTAATTAATTTTTTTATCCATGAGTGCATTACAATTTGAATACATTACAAACTCTACTTCTAGTCGTATCTTAACCACTTTAACAATGTTTTCTTTCATATGTCTTGTGCATGATGCTTGGTTTGGGCAGGATGGTAAATAACTCAGGTACGTGGTTCATCAAAAAAGAGGAAAAACAAAACGATGACTGTGCAAGATAACCATATAACCCTTTCATTCATTTACCTTTCCATGGAAACTCTATTTATATATTTATCCTTGCATTTGTTGTTTTATAGTGTCAGTAATGAATGTCAGTAAGTAATGTTCATGCTACATGATTTGTGTTGGTCTCATATCATTACGATTTACATGTAGGACATGTAGGATCAATTGAAACATTGGCCCGAGTTCTCAACTTGTGGCTCAACTTGTGCCTGGCCTAAAAGACAAAGACAACCGGTAACACTCTGCACCAGATCACTTATTATCTTGTCGCTATGGTCCCCGAAGATAGTCTAATGGTTCCGGAAGATAGTCTAATGGTTTCTTTCATTCCTTTGAAATTAAGTCATATTATAACAGGTCACCAGCAATACAATGTCCAGGACGCAATTTGGCTGTTGACAGACTTTACTATTACCGCAATTCAAGGGCCCCTTGTCCTGATGTCTATAATCAGAACTCAAGGGTTTGACTGGATAATGAAAGGGACCATAGTAATGAGACAATAACTATGCTGCTGCAAAGTGTTACCGGTAGTCTTTGTCTTTTTAGGCCAGGCACAAGTTGAGCCACAGATGAGAATTCGGGCCATTGAGATTAAGCACAATTTTCCATTCCATTAAGAGCACTCAATTGCAAGTTGCAAATCAAATGCCACATTTTGCTTATAAATGGGTCAATATGTAGCACCCTGATTTTACCCTTCTTCCGAACTCATGAAGCCTTGCTTTTACCATGTCATTTATTCACTGGGGCATGTTGCATAAAACTTTGATTTGAAATCAATTTATTGAAACATTGTGATTAAACACAGCTTTCCACTGCATAAGGAGAGTTGCTTTTAATCACAAGATGCAAATCAGATGCAACATTTTGCTTGTAAATGGGTCAATATGTAGCACCCTGATTTTACCCCTCTTCCGAAGTCATGAAGCCTTGCTTTTACCATATCATCTATTATGTTGGGTCTGTTGTGCATTAAACTTTGAGTTGTGATCAATTGAAACATCGCAATTATACATAATTGTCCATTGCATAAATAAAGTTCCGTTCCAATTGCAAGTTGCAAATCAAATGCCACTTATTGCTTTGATAATCAGGTCAATATTGCTTTAATATTGCTTTAATAATCAGGTCAATATGTAGCACTCTGATTTTACCCCTCTTCTGAACTCATGATGCCTTGCTTTTACCCTGTTATTTATTCACTGGGGCATGTTGCATCAAAAAATGGTTCTATAATTATTTATATGATCGACAACAGTACGTGGAATTAGACAATATTAAATCTGAGTTTATGACTGTTAAATGTGGAGTGCCTCAGGGCTCAATACTTGGTCCCTTATTATTTATTGTTTATATTAATGATATGTGCAATATTTCAGATGTTTTAAATTATATTCTTTTTGCAGATGATACCAGTGTTTTTATGTCACATAAGGACGTGCAATATTTACAAATTTACTTTAATGATGAAATTGATAAACTTATAGATTGGTTATCAAATAATAAATTAGTCTTGAATTTGGATAAGACAAACTTTATGGTTTTTACAAATATGCAGGTAGACAAAAATAATATTGTTGTTAAAATTAAAGACACTGAAATAAAACGAGTAAATAGCCTAAAGTTTTTGGGAATAATGATAGATGATAAACTTACATGGAATGAGCACACTGGTGCTATCTGCAATACACTGTCAAAAAATATTGGAATTATGAATAATTTAAGATTTTTACCTAAAGAAGTTTTATTAATGTTGTACAATACACTGGTATCACCTTATTTGAATTATTGCATCATGATATGGGCGAATTATAGTAACCAAAATATGAATAGATTATTTAAACTACAGAAACGAGCTATTCGAATTATTTCCCACAGTTCGTACTTGGCTCACACTGCACCTTTATTCTCTTGCCTCAATATTTTAAATATTTATAAATTATATGAATTCCAGTGTGCAATATTTATGTATATGTGTCATAAGAATGTACTTCCCCGGTCTCTTTTGATGTATTTTGATGTAAATTCAACTGTGCATAATTATGAAACTCGCAGTGCTAATAATTATCGTCTACCTCTTATAAGGACTACAGCTTTTCAAAAATCTATATTTTTTAATGGTCCAAAAATATGGAATGAAATACCAAATGATATAAAGTCTAGTTTATCTTTGAATGTTTTTAAGAAAAAGTATAAACAACTTTTACTTGGAAATTCAACTGTGCAATAATCATACTGTTTACAGGCATATGTGTATTGTGTGTGTGTGTGTGTGTGTGTGTGTGTTTTGTGAATTTGAGTATGACAGGGCAATTATCGTGTAATCTTTTTTTGTTAATGTTTTTACTGAGGTGATAGTTGTATGAAGGATGCAGCTTTTATATAAGGCTCTGCCTTTCTGCTGCATCTCTTTGCATTTTCATTGTTTTTTGTTTGTGTAGTATTCCTATTTATTGTTTGTATTTTATATGTATGTTTTTTATGGAAATGCTGAATAAATTGAAATGGAAAAATTGAAATGAAACTTTAATTTGTAATCAATTTATTGAAACATTGTGATCAAACACGGCTTTCCACTGCAGCAGCATAAAGAGAGTTGCATTTAATCACAAGTTGCAAATCAGACGCAACTTTTTGCTTTAATCAGGTCAATATGTAGCACCCTGATTTTACCCCTCTTCTGAACTAATGACATTGACTACATTAGAAAATCGTTTTCTTCCATGTCATGCTTCATCTATAATCACAGGTTTGATCAGGAAAGAGCACTTATATTTTGAAAAGTAAAAAGTTTACTCATGACATTTTCGGGCCAGTAAATTTTTCTTTCGGGCCCCCAAGAAGGGGGAAGATATTATTTCACTGGCCCGACCAGGCCGCTGACAAAAAATGTAAATGTGTAGCCCTGCATAACACCTGTTGCTTTATTTCACCCATTGATTCTAAAGGACACATCTTGATAGATTTTTTTGGAGGTATGATTTGACCAAAAAAATAAGGGTAAAAAGGGGAAAATAAAGAAGTACAAAGAATAAAAAAAAAATACAATAAGATATAACAAAATAAATTAACAATTAAACAAAAATGGTCAGACCATGCTATGCTACATTCGATATGTCGCAATGATCCTCTTTCTCATGCCATCCACTGCTTATTCTTGCTAGACATCCCCCAACTAGACCGTTTCATAATCTTACCCATTTGTTGTTTTTGGTCCAATTATTGCAACTGCAATGTACTATGTAAGTAACAAAAGTACATTGTACATAATTATGTTTTATATACTGTGTTTAATGGTCATATTTGTGTTATTAAACGTTATGTATGATGTTTGATAATGTAACTCTTTATGTAGGCTACAGCACATAAGCACTATTTGTATGCACATACTGTAGGTGTAACTTATCTGTGATAATGTACCTCCCTGTTATATAACATTCGATCCTCCAACCTACCCTCTAACTACTGTCACATAAAAATGGTGTATGAATACATTTTATTTGATGTTTAGTTCTGTAACATATGTGACCACCCAGTGCAAACCCACAAAAAGTTGACCAGAATGAGTTAAGATTTTTTACATAGCTTGAAATAGTAGACTATAAGCTTTAATATGATACATAATTAATTAAATTTGGACCAGTATAACATATCAATTTTATGTGATGTTGAGTTCTGTAACATATGTGGTTTATTCAAAGTCTGAAAAAGACATTTAAACAATATTTTGCTATTTGAGCTGTTCCCTATTAATCATTGGAACCTGTACAGTGTTTGTTTTGTTTTCAGTATTTAAAATTTTGATGTTGAACCATCTCATCTCTTGTTCATGTACATGTAGATATACAAATTTGTTTTATCATTTGTTTATTGTACTTTTTGAAATCCTTTCTACTTATCCTTTCCTTGTTTTCAATTCTATAAAATTGTATGCCATTGCATGATTGCAATGCTAACATTATGTTTATCATTAAATGATTCTTTATGTTTGCTATCAGTATAAGTCCAATATTTCTTATCAGTATAAGTCATCTGCTAAATTATAATAATTCTTTCTTCAATTCTCTCCAGGAGGATGGCGAGTTTTCTGACCTTGTCTGAGATCATCTGGCATAGCAACAGAGTCATCTGGCAAACAAAAGAACAGGAGCTGCAATGTATTGCAGGCGAAAAACAAAACAAACAATGCTGCTGCGCCCTGGACCAACCCTTTCCACTTCAGCGAATGCCATCGATGTGTAACCCCCTAGATGTGAGTCCAGCATCAAGGGATCATTGTCTAGCATAGCATCAAACTTATCTGGCAACACACAGATGAGCTACTGTCGAAGAAGAACAACAATTATATAATATTCTTTATCCTGGAGTGACTCTTTCAATTGAGATTCATGCCATTGATATGTAAACCCTTCCAGTTCCAGTGTCAAGAGATAAACCAAACTGTTACTGTCTTCTTAGCATAAGAGTCATCTGGTAACACATGGAAGAGCTACTGTCGGAAAAGAGCAACAATTCTACAACATTTTATACCCTAGAGTGACTCCTTCAGTTTAGATTCATGCCATTGATATGCAAACCCCTCCAGCTCCAGCATCACTAGATAAACTAAATGGTGGCTGTCTTCTTAGCATAAGAGTCATCTGGTAACCTATATAACAACAGCTATCGCAGGAAAAGAGCAATGTGTGTCTGACATCATTTGGTCATCATGAACAATCCCTTTTTTTACCATTGAATACCATTGATATGTATCCCCATGGAAGTGGCTTCAGCGTCAAGAAGTCATCTACTTTAGCAACAAAGTTAACTGTAGGAAAGGAGCAAAACGTCTTTAACATTCTATATCCTGCTACTGATCATGTATGTCTAGGTCTAGCATTCTATGACTATGAATTTTCATGACGTTTAATTTGATATCAAGAACAAAATTTGTGTCATTATTCCAATTGTGCTTGTTTTGCTGAAGCAATAATTCATATTATTCAATGTATCTTTTTAAAAATTATGAATCATTATGAATGGTGATTGAATTATTATGATGATTGTAATTGACAAAGCCAGTTTTGAAATGAATTGTTTCTTTTTGTGACAAATCGTTTTGGGGTCCTTGTACAAATAACCCTCATGTGTATGATATATGCATCCCTATGTACCACCATTTCAACCAACACTATGTATTTATCTAAATTTCTATTATATTTTTGTATTTTAGTCATGTATATAGAAAGGGCATAAGGGTCTTTGCATCAAATAGTTTTATTTATGGCGTTGTTAGATGTACAGAAACATATTCCAACTTCTTATGTTTAAAGTCAGATGTTTGAGGTGTCTAAATGATAAAAAAGGGTTTGAAGTAACATTGCATTATTTAAAGAGGTTTAAAGCCATATATATTACCCCATTTGTTGTCCTGAACTAGTCTAGCACAACAGACTCGCTTAATTTGTTTATGAAAATGCGCAAAGAAAATAAGGCCTCGCTGTGAATTGGACCCGATAGTTGAGCACCAGTCTAGCAATCCGGAGGTCTCGGGTTCAATTTTCGGGCGAATCCTTTTTTCTTTTGCTCATACCATTTATTTAGAATATTTCTGGTCAGTTTTTTTTTTCTGCAAAAGTCTACCCACTTAAACAGACACCATTGTATTATTGTATGGGACTTTATGAGATTTTGTTGTATCATATTCTACCAGTCCCAAAACTATCTTTAACATGTTTACCAGAAGTTATGCCCATGTTAATTACTATGATGTTTATGTTAATTATTTAAAGTAAAACCTATAAGGACCAAGATAAACAAGTATAATGAATATTTAATTTTCTGTTTCCCTCTCATGAGTTATTTAATTGATTTTGATTTTGCATATCATTGTCAATGTATTTCAAAAACAATGAAAATGCACAATCTAGATTGAAGAGAAATGTATGTATGGCTTAACATCAATGGAACATACTATTATAAATAGTTGAATGTGATATGTTCTGCTTGAAACTGATGCATATTGATTAATGAGCCATAAATAGCTCTGGTAAAGATAAGGTCGCTTTTGTCCCCAAAACAGGAATTTAAAGGGGACCACCAGGCAAAGAACAACACATAAGTATATGTTTTGGTACTGTTTTGTGATATCAAATAGATACCCAACATTTTGCAAAGGGTTGTGTAATTCATAAACAAAGCAATTTATTTCCACCACTTACGGAACCACTACTATTTCCTGGTTCCTGGTTTGCGAGTGCGTCAATGCTATTCACGCGTACGTTTGTAGGCAATAGAATCCCGAGCGATTCGCTTGCTGCACACGCAGTAGTCTTCGCAATTCAGACCGCATGAACGCATGCTTTAGAATGGTGATGCGTTTTCCAATTATATTTTTTTTCTTCTGAAAACATATTTTTGTGAACTTGTTGATGGAGTGGAATACTAAACATGTTACCTTTCTATAATAAGAATACTAGTTTTGGGTGGTGGTACCCTTTAAAACTGGCAGATTTGTTATGTTTCTAGTAAATATGTCTAGATAATGTTTCTCAAACTTTGCAAACATGATTTAAATGAAATTAATCCAGTGTTACTTTTTGGGTCGAATCAGTCCAATAAAGGGATCAATAATATGAGATTTAATTATTTTTGAACAATTATGAAAAGTAACCTGTCCTTGACAAGTAATATCATGTTAAACATACGCAGTATGTAGCCACATTGAATGAAAGCTTGATTTGTTAGACCATCTGAAATGGCCATGTATGAAAATAAATTTATATCATACAATAAAACATTGAAATGTAAATAGTAAACATAATAATTTGCTTTATTTTGATTTATTGAAGTGCCTTAATTGTGTGGGGTGTATGCATTTTTCATAATATACATGCTAACAATTATGCTAGAACAAACAAACACGGTAATTAAGGAGAATAACAATACTAACTCAATGTCATGTCTACGCCCGTGTTAGGTAGTATGTATAGCCCTACATGCTCACTTTGAAGTTATTCCTGATATATTGGTTTTTGTGTGTTTATCTTGTCAAACGGGGGCAAAATCGATGCATTAAGTCTACATGCATACACATATATACATGCACGCACAGACATACACACAATTTCATGCACGCATGCACAAGCATACACAAACACACACATGCACAAGCATACACAAACACACACATGCACACGCACACACAGGCACACACAAGAGCATGTTCATCCAATAAACATCTACGGTAAGCATAATGCATGAATAAATTCTTACATACAAGCCTATATACCACTGACTGTTACACACACACTTTCTGCTACACATGCCACCTAACCCTAACAGAAAGAACACAGTGTGGACCACAGTGTTAAATTCAATTTTTTTCACAGTGTAAAAACAACCTCACACTGTGACCCAACCTGTTCTCTCGTCTGAAATGACTCTATAGGTCATTGTACCACACCTTCTAAAAACACCCATATAGTCATTTTAGGTGCACCTGAATATGCTGCCATCTACGTTTAGAAACTGTATAGTATCGAACATCGAGTACGAGTTTACGCAAGACCGGGTATCGAACTAGTAGGCTACTAGGCGTCTTTAGATTATCAGGCTAGCACGCATCCAATTGCGCCACAGCGAGTGGCTTGATTTGCAGCGGGTTTTGGGGATATGTAACCCTAACCTAAACCCTAACCCTAATCCTAATTTGGTGGCTATAGGTCAGCTTAGTGGCTATAGGTCACACAGATTTAGTGGCTATAGGTCAGATTTAGTGGCTATAGGTCAGATTAATGGCTATAGGTCAGATTAATGGCTATAAGTCGGTATATTATACAAGTCGGACGCATTAACGATCCATACAGTTTCCAAACGTAGATGGCAGCATGTTCAGGTGCACCTAAAATGACTACCCAGCTAGCCACCTGACGTCGTGCCGATGTCGAAAGTTGTTGGCCGGATGTCGACATATCGCGGTTGGCTCGAAGTTAAAATGTCCGCCAGCCCAACATCGTCACCACGTCATTTTGTGATACGTCAATTTCTGACAATGGCCCAACATCAACTCATGACATTGGACCAACATAACATTATGATGTGGGCGCGAGGTTAAAATGTCCGCTAGCCCAACATTGTCCTAACATCATTTTGTGATGTCGGGCAAATGTCAATTTCCGACAATGGCCCAACACCAAATCCTGACATAGGACAGATATCAAACTCTGATGTGGGCTCGACGTTAAAATGTCCGCCAGCCCAACATCGTCACCACGTCATTTTGTGATACGTCAATTTCTGACAATGGCCTAACATCAACTCATGACATTGGACCAACATAACATTATGATGTGGGCTCGAGGTTAAAATGTCCGCTAGCCCAACATTGTCACGACATCATTCTGTGATGTCGGGCCAATTTCAATTTCCGACAATGGCCCAACACCAAATCCTGAAATAGGACAGATATCAAATTCTGATGTGGGCTCGACGTTAAAATGTCCGCCAGCCCAACATTGTCACCACGTCATTTTGTGATATTGGCATAACGTCAATTTCCGACAATGGCCCAACATCAAGTCATGACATTGGACCAACATAACATTATGATATGGGCGCGAGGTTAAAATGTCCACTAGCCCAACATTGTCACAACATCATTCTGTGATGTTGGCCCAACGTCAATTTCCGCCAATGGCCCAATATCAAATCCTGACGTTGGGCCAACATCAAATTCTGACGTTGGCCCGACATTACAATGTCCGCCAGCCCGACATTAGCCCAACTTTATTTTTTATTGTTGGCCCAACATCAAATCTTGACGTTGGCCCAACATCAAATCTTGACGTTCGCCCGACGTTTGAATGTCCGCTAACCCAACATTGGCCCAACGTCATTTTTTGATGCTGGACCAACATCAATTATTCAGTCAGTGGTCAGTCATGGTTGTGAAATTAATGTCGGGACAATTAATGAGACAGGAATAGGACATCTCAATTTTGACGTCAAACCGAAATCCTGCCGATGTCAGAATGGTCAGCAATGAATCAAGTCGGCTAATAGTCATTAAGTTGATGATGAGCCGATGTCAATAATCCAACATGAATATGACATCTCCAATATTACGTCGACCTAATATCGCGCCGATGTTGGAACTGGTATCAATTTAAGAGGTCGTTACCCAGCTAGCCACCTGACGTTGTGCCAACGTTGTGCCAACGTTGTGCCAACGTTGGGCCAATGTAAAAAGTCGTTTTGAGAGGACGTTGGGCCTACATTAAAAATCCGACGTCGCCGAGACGTTAAAATGTCCGCCAGCCCAACATCAGCGCGGCGGTTTTTTTTAATGCTGGCCCATCGTCATTTTGCGATTTCGGCCCAACATCAATTATTCAGTCAGTGGTCAGTCATGGTTGTGAAATTAATGTCGGGACAATTAATGAGACAAGAATAGGACATCTCAATTTTGAAGTCAAACCGAAATCCTGCCGATGTCAGAATGGGCAGCAATGAATCAAGTCGGCTAATAGTCATTACGTTGATGATGAGCCGATGTCAATAATCCAACATGAATATGACATCTCCAATATTACGTCGACCTAATATCGCGCCGATGTTGGAACTGGTATCAATTTAAGAGGTCGTTACCCAGCTAGCCACCTGACGTTGTGCCAACGTTGGGCCAATGTAAAAAGTCGTTTTGAGAGGATGTTGGGCCTACATTAAAAATCCGACGTCGCCGCGACGTAAAAATGTCCGACAGCCCAACATCAGAGCGGCGTTTTTTAAAAATGCTGGCCCAACGTCATTTTGCGATTTCGGCCCAACATCAATTATTCACTCAGTGGTCAGTCATGGTTGTGAAATTAATGTCGGGACAATTAATGAGACAATAATAGGACATCTCAATTTTGACGTCAAACCAAAATCTTGCCGACGTCAGAACTGGCAGCAATGAAACAAGTCGGCAAATGATCATAAAAGTGATGTTGCGCCGATGTCAATGTCGGACATGAATATGCCATCTCCAATATGACGTCGGGCTAATATCGCGCCGATGTCGGAAAAGATAGCAATTTAGGAGGTCGGTAAATGGTAGTAAAATTTATATCGGTCCAATGTTATTAATTAGACATGAATGTGACCTCTTAAATATGATGTCAGGCTGATGTAAGAACTTGCAGCAATGAAACAACTCGGCAAATGGTCATTTAATAGATGTTGTGCCGAAGTCAATGATTAGACACGAATATGACATCTCAATGATGATGCCATAGCGATATCCTGCCGATGTCAGAACTGGCAGCAATGAAACAAGCCGGCAAATGGTCGCCAGTTCCGACATCGGTACAACATTGACCCAACGTCATATTTGAGCTGTCATATTTATGTATATTTAATAACATAAGCCCAACATCAATTTTACAATCTTTGATCGACCTCTTAATTTGCTACCAGATCCAACATCGGCGCGATATTAGCCCGACGTCATATTTGTGATCTCTTATTCATGTCAGATTAATGACATCAGCACGACGTTAATTTAATGACCATTTGCCGACTTGTTCCATTGCTGCTAATTCTGACATTGGCAGGATATCGGTGTGACGTCATAATTGAGATGTCATATTGAGGTCCAATTAATAACATTGGCCCGACATCAATTTCACAACCATGTACCGACCTCTTAAATTGCTACCAGATCCAACATCATCACAATATTGGACTGACGTCATAGTAGAGATGTCATATTTATGTAGGAGTAATGACATCCGCCTGACATCTATTTCACAACCTTTTACCGACCTTTATAATTGCTATAAGTTTCGACATCTGTGCGGTATAGGCCCAAAGTCGTATTTGAGTTGTCATATTTATGTTTAATTAATAGCATTGGCCCGACATATATTGTACAACCTTTTACCGACCTCTTAAATTACTACCAGTTCAAACATCGGGGCGATATATGGCCGATTTCATATTTGAGATGTCATATTCATGTCGCATTATTGACATCGGCACAACATCAATATAGTGACTATTTACTGATTAGTTTTATTGCTGCCATTTGTGACTTTGGCAGGATATCGCTTTGGCGTCATAATTAAGAATGTCATATGGATGTCCAATAAAAAAATATTGGTCCGACATCAATTTATCACAACCCTCTATCGACCTCTTAAATTGGTATCAGTTTCTGCATTGGTGCGACATCGGCACAACATTCAACTACAACCATTTCCCGACTTTTCTAAAATTTCTAAAACCTCCAACTTAAATTTCGACATTAGCGTAATGTTGGCGCGACGTCTGTTTGCCGACCGCGATCTTGCCGACAACCTGCCGACATCGGTCCGACGTCAGCTGGCTAGCCGGGTACTTATAATATTTTTGTTAACTTGCTTTGAGATCTTGAATGAATTGAATTTCGTTTAAACGATTACAAACATTAGTAATCGATTCAAATTGTAAATCATCAATTGATAATTGATAATTACAAATAAATCCAAACGTACAAACAAAGTATTGCTATCGGGGAATTCATGATCGATTATAAGTGACGGTAAGTAAAATGTAAAATGTCGATGTTTGTAATTATTTATATTAAAAAATATATATTTTGTAATGTCCTTGCTGCTGTATATAATTTATAAGGATATATAAGAATATAAATAGCACATGTAAATAGTGTTATGAATATGATTTGAAGGTGGATTATTTCAGATTCAACGCTCTGAAATTACTAACCATTACAAAACATACATGCTAAGAAGAGGTGTATATATATTATACCGATTGCGACCTGTGTTTGGAGGACGATAGGATGATAGGTTAGGATTAGACAGGTGTAGGAATAGGATATTATATAATTATGACGATTTATGATTTATGAATGTGTGTAAACGTTAAACAAAAAAATGCAAAATGCAAATGCATGGAGCAAACCTGCGATGTATGCATGTCTTCACATTTCTTTTTATGTTTTTGATGTTGGTCCTACGTTGGCCATTTGACATTGGGCCATTGTCAAATTGTGATGTTGGTCCAGCATCAGAAAATGACGTTGGGCCAATGTTGGGTTAGCGGACATTCAAACGTCGGGCGAACGTCAAGATTTGATGTTGGGCCAACGTCAAGATTTGATGTTGGGCCAACAATAAAAAATAACGTTGGGCTAATGTCATGCTGGCGGACATTTTAATGTCGGGCCAACGTCAGGATTTGATATTGGGCCATTGGCGGAAATTGACGTTGGGCCAACATCACAGAATGATGTTGTGACAATGTTGGGATAGTGGACATTTTAATCTCGAGACCACATCATAATGTTATGTTGGTCCAATGTGATGAGTTGATGTTGGGCCATTGTTGGAAATTGACGCTATGCCAATATCACAAAATGACGTAGTGACGATGTTGGGCTGGCGGACATTTTAACGTCGAGCCCACATCAGAATTTGATATCTGTCCTATTTCAGGATTTGGTGTTGGGCCATTGTCGGAAATTGACATTGGCCCGACATCACAGAATGATGTCGTGACAATGTTGGGCTAGCGGACATTTTAACCTCGAGCCCACATCATAATGTTATGTTGGTCCAATGTCATGAGTTGATGTTAGGCCATTGTCAGAAATTGACGTATCACAAAATGACGTGGTGACGATGTTGGGCTGGCGGACATTTTAACGTCGAGCCCACATCAGAGTTTGATATCTGTCCTATGTCAGGATTTGGTGTTGGGCCATTGTCGGAAATTGACATTTGCCCGACATCACAAAATGATGTTGGGACAATGTTGGGCTGGCGGACATTTTAACGTCGGGCCAACGTCAGAACTTGATGTTCTCTCAACGTCAGGAATCGATGTTGGGCCTACGTTAGAACTGACATTGGGCCATTGTCAATAATTGATGTTGGGCCGAAATCGCAAAATGACGTTGGGCTAGCATTAAAAAAAGACGCCGAGCTGATGTTGGGCTGGCGGACATTTTCACGTCTCGGTGACGTCGCATGTCGCATGTTGGCCCAACGTCCCCTTACAACGAAAATGACATCGGCCCAACGTTGGCTTGACGTCAGGTGGCTAGCTGGGTATATGGGTGTTTTTAGAAGGTGTGGTACAATGACCTATAGAGTCATTTTAAATGAGACGCCAGGTTGCTATGAACACACTGTGAGCGCACTTTCGCCAGTGTGAAATTGCCAGCGCTCACAGATTGTAAAATTGGACGCTCAGAAATTTCACTGTGTGAGTTGGCTTTCTCACTATGAAAACGCCCCAATGTTACACTGCGGTCCACACAGTGAAACACAGTGTGTTCACACTGTGTTCTTTCCAGCTGGGAAAACGGTATTAAAGTGAATACGATGTACAAATCATATACATTTCCAAACATTTATTTAGGACCTATGCACACAATTCGTTAATTAATCTGAAAATTATACAATAATGCTTAATGATTCAGTTATTGAAACATACATTACAATAAGATAGGTATTGGTGATAACTATATAAATGATTTTCAATGTACATTATTATATAACTACACGTCAAGCAACGGAAATAATTAATTATAAATAATTATTAAATAACTAATTATTCAAAACAATGTGATATTTTCACACAGTAGGCAACTAAGCATCATAAAACTACATCATTATAATTATCCAACATCAACCATGACCACAGGCGCAATTATAGTATAAAACACAGTTATACTGCATGTATCATGAAACGACATAATCCACTTCATTATGTTAACCAACAACAACCAAAAGAGCTCTATAATTTTAGGATTATACTACTATGTAGGCGCATCGTATACGCGGGGTAATTTGTTTGAGCATCGCCTACTTTAGTTACAATAGTTCTTGACATTATATCGAGTTTCGAAGAAGCACCTTTAACAAGGTATTATTGTTTACATTGTATATGTAAACATCACAAGCGTAAAAGACGATGTTGACACAATGTATGTCTTCTATTGCGGTATATTATATTGAACCTTCGTTTATGGCACTTACTGCACCTATAATTATATACGCGTTTAATGGTCATGGTATATACAATTCAAACACCAGACAAAACATTATGCCCGTTCTCACTGGCGAAAGTAATCGCGATGCAAATTTCGCGATCCAAATTTCGAAATGTTTTGCCGTGTGGACATACAATTTTGAAAATAATCGCAATGAGGATAGCGATGAGGATCGCGATGCAAATCACGCCTAAGTTTTGCAATTTCCCAGAAATCATCGCGATTATGTGGATTTATCGCGATTATGTGGATTTATCGTGATTATTTGGAGCGCGCTGCGTGTGTGAACGGTCAATAGAAAAATAATTTCGAAATTCTGATCGCGATGTAAATCGCGCTAAATAAGCCTGTGTGAACGGGCGCAAATAATTTCGAAATTCTGATTTCGATGCAATTCGCGCTAATTAAGCCAGTGAGAACAGGCCTAATGTCAACGTATGAATGATAAAATATGACCTGCGCTGCACACATGATGCCCATGGTCATTTACGTTATAATGATACATCGGAATTATCTGGGAATGTTGACCAATATACATTTTGAATCCATTCATTGACATTAATTGGTCAATTTCATCAGATAAATTATCTCATAGATCACAATCATGAGTCGAGATCTATTTTATTTTATTTTATTTTTTATTTTATTTCACCAGGGAACCGTAACTCAGCCAAAGACTGTTTTTCAGACGGTCCCTGAAATAAAAACAATACATCATAAGAACAAAAATATTAAATACAGTATTTACAAATTACAATTATAACAAAACAACACATTTTACACAATTTAGGAAAAAAACAAACAAACAAACAAACAAATAAAAAAAAAAGAAGGAAAAATATACATAATACTCTACTGTTTTAAGAAAATTTGAAAGGCATTAATATTTAAGGATTTTTTCTGATCTGAAAGACCATTCCACTGTTTTGCCCCCCTATAAATCATACTTCTATGCTTAAAATTGGTTGAACATTTAGGAATCTCAAGTTCCAAACAAGCATTTCTCAAATGATAAGAAGATTGTTTAAAGGTAAATATCTGACATAAACTAGGTGGGTACATATTATAACATATTTTATACATCACATACAATAGTCGAGTTTTCAATCGATTATCAATTGTACTAATTCCAGTTCGATTATAAAGTAACTGCGTAGAATACATCCATTCGACATTCAAAACAATACGTAATGCTCGATTCTGTAATTTTTGTAATCGGTTTAAACTGCCCTAACCACAATTTCCCCATATAACGTCACAATAATCAAATTTTGATGAATAATACTTTTATAGAACAACATGGCTGAGTTTTGTGTTATATATGGTCTAATCCGTTTTAACAAATAATCTATGACAATGATGAAGATAAAAAACGTATGTATTCGTATACTACCGGATGCGTCCCGGATGCGTCTTTTTTTTCCGTAACCTTAATGCGTCGCAACTCGTAAAAGCGCGCTGGAAAGCCAAGACTAGCTCGCGGTGTTGATTTACACGCAAGCCTAGCTATTTTCTCAATAAAATCGTGGCTTCACACACCATGATGACTGTGAGTGTGATAGATATACGCCTAGATGAATCATAATGTTCCTACTCTCATTGTCGTGGTCGTAGTCCGCATCGAGATCGGACACTAATTAAATAATGGTCGCCCTTGCCCTTGGACTTGTCCGGACTTGTCTTATCTAGTTCGATGTCGCAGAGCCGCAGATTTTGATGCATAATACTAGTAGCAGCGGGGGCTAGTCTTGGCTTACCAGCGCGCTTTTACGAGTTTTTGAGGGAAAGCGACGCATTAAGGTTACGGAAAAAAAAAGACGCGTCCCGGATAGTAGTCAATGGGCTGTGGGGCAAGAAGTGGAATACCCCATCAACGTTCAATACGGGACAGTCTGACTAAGTTTGCAGAAAACCCATCGATACA
This sequence comes from Echinarachnius parma, assembly GCA_037951105.1. Lineage (NCBI taxonomy): Eukaryota > Metazoa > Echinodermata > Echinoidea > Clypeasteroida > Echinarachniidae > Echinarachnius > Echinarachnius parma. Next base: position 75,057 of record JBAMJV010008587.1, read on the forward strand.
AAAACATTTATGCAGGAACCACGGGGATATAATGATCGCCAAAATTCTGTAATTCCGAGTCAGAAATACTAGCAAACGAAATCCTTACTCAAAGCAATGTTTTTAACATCTCATTTGATTGCGCAGAAATAAATGACAAAATGACTGGTCGGACATGTCCGTGATATTGTGTTGAGCGTCTACAGATCTTGATAACGTACTTTATATTACTTTATTATTACATAAGATACACGTTTTGTCTTCTCGATGTGCACTTAGCGTTGAATAACATGTACACGTGAATTTCATTCCCTCAAAGAGTTGTCCATAGATGTGGAATCGAAAGTTTTTTATCAGGGTCTATAATCTCATACTATGATCATCATCAAGATATGCTTAGTACTTTATACAATTCATTTCTGTAAATAATGCAAGTTTCCGATAACAATAATAATGCAAATAACATTTATAAGGGTTAACCAAATTGTTTGCAATTACTAAATGGTACGTGTTCTTGTAACAAGTATTATATGTTTTGATTGGTAAACACGACATTATCTGGTATATGATTTATAATACGTGTCATTCAAACACCGACCGGTGTTACTGATTTAGAGAAGATGTAAAGCCTGTCAGCGGTACAGAAGGCTATCTCCCCTGACGTGAACTGCTGAACGTAAGCCCAATAATCCCTCTCGGTTTTCTGTATCACGTGATCAGTGATGAGAGTTTCCACGTGCTGCAGCTCGCTCGTGTAATGCTCGATGGTGACTCTGTCCTTCTCCTTGTTCACGGTGGCTACGAGGATTGTATCATCCTTGCATACAGCAGGACATACGAACATACCTTCACTTCTGATTAGTGCGTGTTGTTTAACGCCCGTCTTGTTTATCACCCATGCAGAATTATTAAAGTATTTCACGACCATCTTTTCACTAGACTGCATCGCAAATATCTGCTCTGGCCCATACCCATCACATGCTATCTCCCCGACTGGCTTCCCTCCTGCTGGAGTGAATACCTGGATCTTCTTGGGTTTCCTGTATCCTACATAGATGTGATCTTCGCTGTCTACAGTGAGATCACCAAACCCACCTTCATCCCAACTCAGAGTCTCAAACCTCGCATCAACCTTCTCCCATTCTTGTGTGTACAGAGATACATTGAGTATCTCCTCGTTAGTATTACATAAGTCGCGTACAGCACACCGGCCATCAGACAAGAAGCCTATCCCGTAGACTTTTACTCCCCCGAGCACTCTCTGTTGTAGCTGCCCATCAGCAGAGTATATCTCGATACCACGCTTTCCTCTGTTACATCCTACAGCCATCCTACCGTCCGGTGTGGCGGTCATGCATTGCATGTTATTAGCAGTGGGGAACGCTATCCACTCTCTGTATTGCACCTTTCCGATTTCCATCGCGTCAAGCTCTTTATTTCGTTCGTATTCGATTTTCTTTGCGCGAGAAGATATTTCGGTAGCCGCAGCATTTGTCGGAGTTTCTATACTCGCCAATACTGTTCTCATTTCATTACACAGTGAATCTCTGATGACCACCGTGTCTTCATCCAGCGGTACCTTGGAACTCTTCTCCACCAGTTCTCCGGCGGTTTCAATGACGTCCATCGACGTATCATCCTCAGCCATGATTCTGTCAAACTCCTCGTTCAGTTTCCCCTTTTCACTGTCGCATTTTTCATTGAGAATTTCCATCTCTTCGCCCAATCGCTGTACCGACTCATCGTAGCTGTTTTCTATCTCTTTAATGACCGCTTCAATGTGATGTAATGACTTTTGTTTTTGTTTTCCTTTTACATTGAGGTACTTCTTCAAAGCAGATATCTTCGAATCGGCTTTTTTCTGTAAGCTTATGACCTCAGCAGTGTTTGTCGCTTCGTAATCTGTAGCGTTCTTCACCACATGTCCCTCTTTCTCATGCTCCGTGAAGGAGCACCGGATGCAGAGGCATTTTTTGCAGGTTATGCATACCTCGGTACATACATGATTTTCACTACCGACCGCGTGCTCTTTGCAGCAAACTACCTTCTTAGGAAATACCTTAGCATGCAAAATGTCATCTACCTCTAATACTGTGTGAGCGGTGTTTGGTTTCCATGCATCATGCACCCTACGACATAATGTACACATACTATTTTTGCATTCGCGGCAATAAACCATAGCCCTAGCTTTCTCATCACATACCTCACAAAGCACTCCGTTGTCTGTAATATTCAGAGCGAGAGATTTTAGCGATTCGTCAGTTGGTAGACGTGATAAGTTACCGTCTTTGATGTCTGTAACCGAACCACAGAGCGGACATGCGACTGACTCGGGAAAGACTTGGTCTTGTGAAGATAGAAGGTTGGTCAAGCAGGACTTGCAGAATGTGTGCGAACAGGAGAGGGTCTTTGGGTCAGTCAGGAGGCACGCACAGATCGGACACTGCGGCAGGTTGAGGGTCAAGTTGTCCAGACTCGCCATGGTGTTTGGAGCGCGGAATCTGTTCGGAGTAAAAATCAGGGGCTTCTATGAGAAACTATTCAGGGTGGACCCCCCCCCCCCCCCCCCCCAAAAAAAAAACAAAACAAAACAAAAACAAAACAAAAACAAAAAACACGGAACGTGGCACTTATATATTAAAAATATAGTAACAACATGATTATGTCCCTCGGATAGGGTGTCTTTTCCAATGAAAAATTATACCAAGTACAGTCATTTTGGTCGCGTAGTTTTTGTTTTAGTGTGCTGTAAGTGACAACATGTCAGGTTCCCATTTTTGCCAAGTCAGTGCTTGATAAATCGGTCTTACTGCCCATCATAGTTTCGAACAACTACCGTAGAACACCATCGTCAAGCACCCCCCAAGGACCTATACGCATCTTGCTTTTAAAGACGTTTCCATGAGATTCACCTCCATTATTATCCTCATGAATATTCCTCACCATTATTTGCATTCTTGATTCAAGTTTCCCGCTTGGACAGAGAGCGGGCGCTCTTTAAAAGAAAGATGCATATAGGTGCTTGGGGGGTGCTTGACGATGGTGTTCTACGGTATGTCCATTCTCTCGGCACACAGCTGAATGCACACTAACAATGGCGCGCGTATTGCTCGTTGTTTGATGCTGTGAAGGGCAGTGAGTGCGATTTACCAGACACTGACTTGGTAAAAATTGACAAAAATGGGAACCTGACATGGCTTCATTTCATTTCATTTCCAGTTTATTTCACTCATACAAAAATACAAAAATACAATTGAAACATGTATAACGACAAAACACATACTACAATGATTTACATAATAGTAGTATAAAAAAGGGTACATTTTGAGTGGGTGGCGGCCAGAAAGAAAATAAATCCTTATAAACGGCTGACCCTGGAATTATATTTTAAAATACTACAAGTTTAAAAGATTAATTTTGTATAACTACAAAATAGAAAGAAAGAAAAAAAAATGAAAAAACAACAACAAAAACAACAACAACCTAAGGGAACATATTTGTATATTAAGTTAAAAATATTATTATACAGGAGAAGGAGTTTTAAGATATTGTTTTAAGTTACGTTTAAAAGAGTTCAATGAACACGATTTTTGTATAAATTCAGGAAAGGAATTCCAAAGTATCGGACCATTAAAGAAAATGGATTTATGAGACAAATTAGTTCGTATTGGAGGTAAATGGAAATTTGCGGCATTTCTAGTCGCATAGGAATAAGTATTGCAATTCAATGAAAAACATGACAGAAGTGTATCTGGTAGTAAACCTTTAAAACATAAACACATACAAATTCCAACTTCATATTTAAACTTATCATAAAAATTAAGGATATTATATAATTTAAAGATAGGTTCAGTATGAGAATAAAAAGGTGAGTGATTTACGATTCTTATTGCACGCTTTTGTAGTTTATTCAGTCTAAATAAATATACTAAATAAGTATTTGATGCACTACCCCAGGCAAGAACACCATAATTTAAAAAAGGAGCAACAACAGTATAATAAATCATTTTCAATGCAAATTTGGGTAAGTAATTAACTTTATACATAATACCTATACTCTTAGAAATCTTATTACAAACAGAATCAATATGATCTTTCCATAACAACCTATTATCTACTATTACTCCTAAAAACTTTAGAGATTAAACTTCTTTAATTATTGATCCTGCTAATTCAATATGAATGTCATTTGTATCTATTTGTTTATTTGTAAAAATCATAAAATTGGTTTTAAGGACATTCAAAGTTTATTTGTTACTAGAAAACCAAGTTGTGACTTTCTGTAGTTCCTCATTAAATTGTAACTGTAAAGTAAATATATCATCATGTGCCATAAAAATACCAGTATCGTCTGCAAATAAAATATACTTCAGTTTAGTTGATACATTGCGCAAGTCATTTATATACAATAGGAATAAAAGGGGTCCAAGTATAGAACCTTGGGGCACTCCACATCTTAGCCCTTTAATCTGAGATTTGTTTCCATTACTTAAAACATATTGTTTGCGATTAGTAAGGTAACTTTTAAACAATTTAAAAACATTTCCTCTTATTCCATACTTATATAATTTCTTTAATAAAATATCATGATCTAAAGTATCAAATGCCTTTCGTAAATCTAAAAATAACCCAATCATTATTTCCTTATTATCAATTACCTTAGTTACTTTATGGATGAAATCAAGAAGTGCTGAAGATGTGGAATGACCCGCTCTAAAACCATATTGATTACAAGTTAAAATATGGCATTCATTAACAAAAAATAAAAGACGATTATATAAACACTTTTCAAATCTTTTAGAAACCACAGGTAAAATAGATATTGGTCGATAATTCATTAAAATGTCAGGACAACCTCCTTTGAAAATTGGTATTACTCTGGCAACTTTAAGTTTGTCTATAAATTCTCCAGATGCCATGCATGCATTAAATATCTCACATAATGGATAACATAAATAATATATAGACTTTTTTATTACTTTCATATCAATACCATCATATCCTGCACTCGAATTATTTTTGAATTGATTTACAATATCGATTATTTCACCTGGAGTTACAGGATTAAAACATATAGATTTTGTATTATTAACAATAAAAGAAGTTACATCAATATCGTCAGACTGATCATAATTGCGATTCAAATTAAAACCAATATCAACAAAATAATTATTAAAATATTCCGGAATTTCATTTTTGTCACTCACTTCTATACCATCTACTACAACCTTCTCTATGTTAATTGCTCTCTGTTCTTTACCTAATGCATTATTTATAACTTTCCATGTTTTATTCATATTACCTTGAGCACAACCAAATTGGCGTAAATAATATTCCCTTTTCGTAGATTTAATCTTGCTGGTCACACGATTACGTATTTTTTATATACATTTTTTCTATACATGGTAGGATTTTTCAAATACAATTTATATAAGCGACTCTTTTTCTTTACTAATTTATATATTTCATGTGTAAACCATGGTTTATCTTTTCTTTTCTTTTTTACCTTAATATTCTTAATTGGAAAACACTTTTCATATACATTTAAAAACTTTTGCAAAAATACACTATAGCATAAATTCGGATCTTTCAAAGGAAGTGACCATCTGATTCCCTGTAAAGCTTGAATAAAATTACATATATTATTGTCACTAATATCACGCTTTTCAATATAATCATTGCACTTATTCATACTACATTTAACTTTACAAATACAATAAATAGGAAAATGATCACTAAGATCGTTTAAAAATATTCCAGAGGACATTTGGCATGAGTCATTAGTAAAAATGTTATCAATTAATGATACAGAAGTAGATGAGATTCGTGTAGGATAATGAATCAAAGAGAACATAGAGTGCGATAATAACAAATCTAAAAATATATTAACATATTGCACTTTTCCAATATTCAAAAGATTAATATTAAAGTCGCCAATTAAATATAAAACTTTATTTTCATTAAGAACTATATTTAAAACATTTTCTATAAATAATAAGAAGTCTGGTATAGACTGGCAAGGTGGTCTATAAATTGTACCAATTACAAATTGTTTATTGCACATTTGAGTCTCAATAAAAATACTTTCTACATACTCTTCATTAGAATCTGAATCATAACGACGTTTATAACTTAAAGTGTCTTTTAAGAACATCCCTACCCCACCACCACGTTTTCCAATACGCGAATTACCTATGAAAGCATAATTATTAATATTAAATAAATCATGTAGCGTATCATCATTAAGCCACGTCTCAGTAATTCCAATGACATGTGATTGAAAGTTTAAAGAAGATAAAAACGAACACAATTCATCAAATTTATTACATAAACTTCGACAATTAAAATGCAAGCAAGAAAAGTAAGTCTCTAATTCATTGGTAGTGTAGTTTGAGGTCAAATTTTCATTAAAATCCTCTATAGTGAAATATGATTGATTTGATGAATAGACGTGTTCAGAGTTAGGTGGACATACAAAGTAATGTAATCTTATTAAATCGGTCCTGTATGTATCATTTTGAGCATGTTGATTAAAAACATCATATGAAGCCATAAACACAAGAAAAACAAAAAAAACAAAAAACAACACATCAAAACGGAAAGTACAATACTCGTAAAACACAAAACAACAACAAAAAAGCTACAAAATTTACCAAAAATGTGGAAAATGTTGGAAAAACAACAACAAAACTTATTAATGAATCGATTAAAAAAGTTCAATTGGAGAAACTTATGGGTATTATCAATTCAGCGCCCTAAAACAAAACTACATGACCAAAATGACTGTTCTTGGTATCGTTTTTTATTGGAAAAGACTTCCTATCCGATGGACATAATCATTTTGTTACTATATTTTGGGAAGTGCCCCGTTCCGTTTTGTGGGGGCCATCCTGTATAGGTGACCAGGTCCCCGTTGCAGAAAGATGTACAATCGATTGCAAGTTATATTTAAAGGGCTAGTTGAATTTTGGTATAGAGAGTACAGTTTTGTTCAAACTGAATGTTAGTAACCAAACCCTGCGCCATTACATTAAAAACGAATTAAAAAAGAGCCGTTACAATTCAAGAAGGCGCTCTTAAAAAAACTCATTGGTTTCAACCATTAAAAAAAAACCATCCTGCATGTGATGTTTGTTAAAGTAACGATTAAAATGAAAGATCATCACCAACTATTTAAAAACATCTTTTGTACATTTTTGTTGTTGGATGGTTCAAAATTAGTGAATTATTGTGGGACCCCACAATAATTGTAACTTGCAATTGCTTGTATCTCTTTCTGCAACAGGGCCAGGCCTGGGCGCATAGAATCAAAGCCATGAAGAGAATGGTAAAGAAATTAAGACACAAGCTGGCTTCTTTGTGTAGGTTTGTAATGTATTATGTTGCTTAACGTATACTATAAAATATGATACATATAAGTACAATAACGCAACGACAATGTAATAATAAACAAATGCCTATTACTGCACAGTTTATACAGTTGTCATTATTTTAGTAACAAAATATCCGTGTGAATATCACGGGCTCATTTTGATCAAGCTGTCGTCAAATTTTCGTCCTAGGTCACACATGCTCCGATTCGGGAAAATGTTTCTTCTTTAATTTCGGTACCTCGGTGGGTTTATGAGGAAGTTGATAAACTCTCATTTGATTTTTTGTGGAATGGTAAGGATCGAATTAAGAGAACAATTTTGTATCAGAATTATGAATTTGGAGGACTTAGAAAGAATAATTTTGAAATTTTTGTAAAAACTCAACGAATAATGTGGCTTAAACGTCTTTTGTATGGGGATAAGCATTCAGGATGGAAAGTTTATTTTGATTATTGCTGTAGATTAGTAGGAGGAAGGTTTGTGTTTTTATGTGACTATGATATTCATAAGATGGATTTAAAAGAAGTTCCGCCCTTTTATGTAGACATTTTGAAAGTTTGGCAAGATATAGAAAATGGTAGACACTTTGAAAATAAAAAAAAGTAATCCCATTGTTTTTAATAATAGACATGTGTGCTTAAGAAATAGAATGATTTTTGATAAAGATTTATTACAACGAGGTATAAGCAAGGTGTCTGATATAATGTTGAATGGTAGTTTGAGATCTGTTGCTCACTTTTTAGGCTTGGGAATAAAAGGAGAAGGATTATTAAAGATTCATGATATTTTTGGTGCATTGCCTCTTCAATGGAAAGATGGTAAAGATATGAGTGACTTTATTCAAGTAGATATTCGAACATTTGAAATTAGATTAAAAGTTTCGGGATATATAGGAATGTTAATTGATTTAAAAGCCCTTTTTGCTTGTATATTTAGTGTTAGTATGTTAATTAATATTTGGTGATTTTCTTGCATACTTACAGATTTCTGTTTATGTTAGTATTTGATATTCAAACCGTCACGGATTTGGAAAGAATAACGAATTTTGATAAAACGAACAATATCAACGAACCTTTAAAAGTGTTGTGCCACGAAATCTTCGACGAATCCAACAAGTTTATAAATAACCATGTCCACAGTCAAGTTTTCAGAAACTAGGATATTTCTAAGGTAAGTCTCCTATTACAAATCCGCGCTGAATGTTGTAAAGAAACCCCCTTTTTCGGATTTATGAAGGTGAATGAGAAATTATTAAGATAAGACAATTCCAAACAGTTCTGCACATTTATCTTGATGTCCTTAAATCACATACAAATCCAGTTTTATTCAAAATGGTAACCTTCACGATCTGCGTATAATCGTTATCATATGCACATCCCGTGTCTCGGTTATAGAGTTGGCCCTAAAACAAAAACTTCACATTACAAGCAACATAACACTGCGTTTTGATTTTTTGATATTTGTGTAATGCACTGTGAACTTGTATTACATACATATTATAAATAGAGCCTGCGTCATACTCACATATTCTTTATAATATTCACATCGCCTACCATAGAATAACGAGGGAAAATACTACCTCGGTAATTGAGGTAACTAAACGACCGCTAATGCGGCGTTCCCACTGTCGTGCGATTAGTTACGATCGCCACGATTGGCCATTCGTATCTGATCGTGAAGTAATCGTGGTGATCGTATCAGATATTATCAGATCGTAAGGTCAGTCGTGGCATCGTGTTGATCGTAGGAAATTTTTGGAACGGTTCAAAACATTTCTACGATCAACACGATTAATTATCAGTCGTCATCATCGCATAGGATCGTATTGGATCGTAACAAAGCGCATCTAATCGTGCTTCAAAATCGTGGTGATCGGGATCAACCTTGGACAAGACAAACACCACGCTCTGTTAAGATGTGATGCGTTCTCCCACGATCTGTCACGATCTATGGCGCTCTGTCGGGTACCATTGTTCACGACCTAACACGAATGACTCACGAGCAGATACGAGTTGATACGGGTAGATACGAGTAAATGCGAGTAGCTACGATTAGTCACGCTTTTGACGTACGTTCACGATCTGTTGTGAGATTTCGCGCCCATATATATACCGGACAAGATTGAATGCGCCTCATTCAGCGATCTACACTTAAAGCGAGCATATCGTCACTGTCAACTTGCTCTTGCTTGTAATTTTGAAGCCTTTGAGAGATGCCACCCAAGGGTACAAGACGCAATAAGGGAAAGGGCCAGACTATCCCACCCCCTGAGCCTGTACCGGTCCAGAGGCAGCACCAGAGGAGGATGAGGTGAACACCCCCATCCAGATAGGAAAGAGAAGAAAAAAACAGTAACTGCCTTCACTGAAAAAGCAAAAAGAGGAGATCATCGAGTTCCTCATGAAAAATGAGGTCCTCTACAGCAAACGCCTTGCGGGTTTCAAGGATGTCACCCAGAAGGAGGATCTCTGGGCTGCACAGGCTGCCACGATAGACACTACTGGTACTACTGGTACAAACATGGTACACAAGCATGAGGACCATGATGGGCCGGCTGAAGAAACGCGCAAAGAAGAGTGGGTCAAAAGGAGATGTCATTACTGACATGAACAGCACCGATAAGTGGGTGTGGGATAAGTTCTCCTTTTTGATCCCTCACACTGAGACGGTGGATGCCAGAAATGTGGCCTCCTTTGCAGCAGCAGCAACAAGTGCCGAATGGCGTCATGAGGTAGTTCCTGAGTGCGAAGGCGTCATCCCCCAGGATGGAGAAGGGCATGTCTTGGTGGTCATCAGGGCTTGCAGTCAGAGGGCAGGGTGGGGGAGTCCCTCTTCCAGGCCGTTGAACAGCTCAGAGTCGTCAAATATTTGAGCATCTGACATGTGTCATTTTCCACCAAGCTCGATCCACACAAACTTGCAATCTGCATCCACCATCGCTAGGATTGGTATCAGAAAAAGCCTTTGTAATTGTAGTACAGACTGCCAGTGTGGTGTGGCTTCTTGATAGCAATGTGTTTGCCATCCAGGGCTCCAATGGCGTGGGGGATGTTCCATCTATGCTCTTAGCTACGACTGTCCAGGCTTCAGGGGTCACAGGTAGGCTAAACACCTCATCTTTGTACGCTTGCACACTTGTCTGGCACACTTCTGGAACTATCTCTGAGATGCTGGGCACTTCACACCTAAGGGCATACGCAAGGGACCGATAGTTGTTTCCAGTGACAAGGTGCCTCAATGTCACTGCCAGTCAGTCCAGGTGAGAGGGGTTGCCTGAAACTGGTGAGTTCCCTCTCGATTGCTGGGGCCACCCTCTGCAAGACTTCACCGAAGATATGTGGTGTTAACCTTGTGTATTTTTGGAACGCTACTGGATCTTCCAGCCTCAATTGGGTGTCTAGGAGGCTGGAGAACTGGCCAAGCTGTTGTCTCCTCTCCTCTCCTCTGTGAGCCATGGTCGCAATCAGCACTGCCTGACTGCAGCTCTACTGGCCCTTTGTGGTTGGGTTGTGGCGGGTCTGACTGCTGCTTGTCTTCTTCCTCTCTGGCGATAATGTAAGCATACGATAATGTAAGCATGGCAGAAGTTGAGGATGATGGCAACGTGACATTTGCAGTATTACTGCAAATGTCACGTTGACAACATCCTCAACTTCTGCCATCATCAATGCTTGTGGGTTGTAGTGGTCCATGTTCAGTCGGGCTGTATATATATCCGTCGGAGTCCAATCGTAGCTCAAAACGTGATCACTCTCGATCCTCATCGTGAAAGACATCGCGACCACAATCGTATCCTATCGCAACAGAGCGCATCGGTTCGTGATGAACGTATCGGAAGGTATCCGAACGTATATATGCACGTACCCGATCGTCCCAAATCGGGACCCCGATCGTGATGATCGTGTCACATCGAGACCCAATCGTGGACTCAATCGGGACAATCCTATCGGAACGTATATGATCCTATCTGAATGGGAGACCAGATCGTGACAGATCGTGTCACCTGAAATTGACCAATCGTGACCATATCGCATCCAAGCGCACCAGATCGCACCAGAACGTATCGACTCGCATCACCTCGTATCCAAACCTGAAATTTCAGAGAAGTTCCACGATCAGCTACAAATGGCCAATCGTGGCGTTCGTAACGGATCACACGACAGTGGGAACGCCGCATTAACTATTAAATGGATGGGAATTATTGCCGAGGTTGAAAAGTTTACGGTATTACAAAGTGGGGAATTTGACATAATTTATTTCATTGAAACGTGCTGTTATCAAATGACATTGAGTATTGTGGAAATTTTTCAGAGAGAATCTCTACTTAGGGATGGATAATGTACTTTTTTTATTTTTAAAGGGATAGTTGAGTTCTGGTAAGGAGAGTACAGTTTTAGTGAAACTGAATTTTAGTAACCAAAACCTGCATCATTACATTACAAACTAATAGTTATAACTAGAAAGGAACACAAAATTACAAATGACGTAGTAAAGATCATGTTATCATTAAAAAAAGAGCCGTTAAAACGTAAGAGGGCGCTCTCTAAACACTCATCGGTTTCAACCATTTTGAATAAAATATTGTGCATGTGATGCTTTGTTGAAATAGTGATTAGATAGATACATAACCAACAACTATTTAAATACCTATTTTGTAACTTTTTTGAAAAGAGGAAGCATTTTTTTGAATTTTTAACGGCTGGTTCAAAATTCTCTAATAAACCCGGGGCCCCGGGTTTATTACAAATTGTTATATTTATGGATATTTCAGCCGTTTCTGAACCGATTTTGATCAAACAAAGATGATTTTATTGTTTAAATATTATGCTCTTTCAAATTTTACACTCAGTTTATCATTACCTCACAAACCAATTAAGTAGTCTAGCGCCCTCTCTACCAAAACTCAACTTTCCCTTTAAACGATTTTACCTTCATATTTTTTTGGGGAAAATGTCAAATTATTTGTTGTAGTATAATACTCGATTGGCACTGGAACGCCTCTGTGATTGGGGAGGGTTTACAATTCGTCATATATTGATTCCCCTGCATGAACAGCATGTTTGCCGTACAATTAGTTCCCTTTACCTTTTATTTGCATTTTTTTTCTTGGAAGGGGGGGGGGGGGGGGGCTACATTTCCTGGGGTAACCCGAATGTCTGCAAGGGAATTTGGTGGAGGCATAAGCCCTTTTAGTATATACTAACTTGAAGTGTTACTTAGAAACAACCGCCTCTGACCTTAATATCCGGTGCCTTTAGTTTATTTGTGTGCACTTCCTGTGCAAGTTTCCCGTGCCTGATCAGGGTCATTGTTACTGTCATTCGTGCGCATATCATGCTGTAAAGTTTACGTGATATCAGGAAAGTTGTATTGGTTTTTCAATACACTGGATACAGTATGTTCAAACTGGCAATGAGTTATAGCTTAGCACTACTTTACTCCTGCACTAAACCAGTACGCTCCTCCGTGTATTTTTTATTTTTGTTTAAGGCAGATTTATTTCTTCATTTATTAACAAAATCAAAATAAAATATACAAAGAACATTTTTACATACATAATAATAAAATAATGAAATGGGAATTGTTATATAATCATATAAATTAATGTGACAATAATTTATGTATATTATTACAACAAATAAACAAATGCAGCAGACCAACCATCATAAGCAGGGAGCTTGAGTGGATGGTGGTCTGGGAGGGGGGGGGGGGGGGGGGGGAGAGCTACATGGTGCCAAAAAGGTGTTGTATTACCATTACTAACTCGTCAATTAAATGAGTAATCTAATTTATAAAAACAAATATAAATACAAATAAAATAAAATAAATTTAAATTAAAATAAATTAAAATAAATTAAATACATTATTGATTTCTTAACAAGCCCATTCTTTCCTGTATAAGTAAGCAAGCATGATATGACTTTGCGTTTATTTAATTTCATAAATTTGTGCATTTTTAACCGCTTATCTTGTCAAACTGGTGCAAAATATATGAATTTAAATTAAATACACACATACAAATACACACAAGCACTCACGCGCACACATATAAACACACAAACGCACACAAACACACACACACACGCACACACACGCACACACACACACACACACACACACACACACACACACACACACACACACACACACGTGCGCACACGCACACATACAAAAACACACATCCACCCATACGAACCTACGATTTATCTTTCTTCGTCTTTACATTCTATCTCTTTCCCCAATCATGCAAAAGGGGTGTAAATAAGATAATAAAAGTGTATTTCATGCCACACTGTCCAACAATAGCACACTTTCACGAATGAACATCGTTCTTTTTTTCAGGTGTTCAAGTAGGTTAAAGCAAAATAACGGTATTGGGAAAGTTACCGAAAACATCTTGGCCAAACTATTTAATCAATATTTCTGAAATATAAAAAAGGGCTTGTGTGGTAAAATCTGAACCTTAGTTTCATTAAATGCAGAAATATCAGAGGAAATTCAATGCACCCCAGTACGATATGGCAAAAACACACTTGTACGCGCCGCTAGCGCTGGGCTGGAGATATCGATAAGCACGCATAGCCTGAACACGAGCGCTAGCAAAATCTTTTGCACGCAGCGTATCGCTGTTGAATTGACCTGTGTCACTGATCGTTTTATTACGACCCTTTTGAGTTTTAAGTCAATTACAAAGCAGTTTTGTCTAATGTACATTAACATCTAATTTATGATAATTATAATTCTTTCACGTGGTTGGGAATGAAAGTACATTTTCAATTTTGCTTGTGTAGGGCGTTTCCCAATACTGTTATTTGGCTTAAGACCCGGTCACATATCATCGGATAGCGTAAACGGATGCCCGACGAAGAGAAAATTTGCGAAACCAAATCATGCGGCGGTGAAAGTCGTCTCCGTTGCTTCATGCACACAACATTCGGCCAGATAGAAAAAAAACGTACATCGCCTGACAAAGAACGGACAAGATACGCATACGAACGGAGACGAACGGAATGAAATTTTTACTCTCGTTCGGGCGTCCGTTAACGCTATCCGGTGATTTGTGACCGTGGCTTTAGTTGCTGTTGCGTTTGAATAGACTCGTCTAGCCAATAATCGCCGTTTTGAAACGCGTACAAGCCTGAGGCTGTACAGTTTTGTAGTTTTGATTATATAGTTTTCTTATCATTGTACTTGTTTATCATATTTGTATTACTTTGTATCACGGCCTCTCTGAAAAACAGCCTATTTGCCTGATCTAGGTTTTTGGGCCATTCTTTGAAAAGTGAAACTTTTTCGGAAAAATTGAAGTTTTATTTTTCTGTAGTTTTGTTCCATTTTTGGAATGATCCATGTGTAAAGTTTCATGAAATACATGATTTGAAGTTTAAAATGAAACTTTTTTACTCATTTGCATAAATTTACATATTTCAATATTTTTCTAGTAATCATAATTCAGAAAATAATCAAGATATCAAAAGGATAATTAGCAAGCTCATTCTTCTCACTTTCCTGTACAGGTTTATACCAACTTTGTAAAAATTCAACCTTTTATTCTTTTCTAAACCCGATATTATAAAATTCCCATTTTTCCATTCATATTGTACATGTCACACACGTGACCACCCCAAAATGTCACACACGTGACCAGACGTTGCCACATAATTAAGTACTATAAAAAACAACGGTTTGATATAATTCTCATTCATTGCTACTCTTGTACTTACAAATGTATAGTACTTCTCTGGTAATAAGATGAACATTATAGCTATTCATATTTTAAAGAATTTTCCAAATGAAATTTAGTTATGAAAAAAGCGCTCCGTGCGAAGTCACACACGTGACCCATGCCATTTGACCTCTGACATTGAGTTACGTAATCCTTATAAAATCTTTTGTGTTAAGTTTGAAAGACTACAACATATTCAAGTCACATATGAAGTAAAAATCATTATAGTCTCATACTTACTGAAATATAAGCATCCCATTTCAAAATTTGTCATGTTTTGGGTCACACACGTGACCAAGAATGGCCCTTTTGTTTTTATACCGCGTTTAAATTAACAAATTCTGATTCTGATTCTGATTCTTAGCTTAAACAGTGTATTCAAATGCATCCAATTGCTGAAAAACGCTGCCGAGGTGAATTCCAAAAAAAAACTTAGATGAAGTCTGCCTTTGTGTTTCAAATTAGATAATTGCTTCTTCATATTTTATGATAGCACACTCAAATTCAACATTTCAAGTTTAACATGCACACGTCATGTACATAATGAGAAATGACAAACGGGTAGAGCTGAGTTGTTAATTATCATATACGCACATTTGTTGTTCAGTTCACGCGGTATGCTCCCTGTTGTTGTTCATGTTGGAGTTCATTCAAAATGAATATTTACACCATAAATACTTATTTTTTAATTTGTGTGTATAATCAATCATTTTGATGGAGTTCATTATATAGATTATGGCCTCATGTGTACAGCACTTGATTATAATTGTTTAGAAACATTAGAATAGAGAACGACAAATGTATTCACATCTATAAACCTCTATACCATAATAATTGGTGGCCATTATGGCCGCCACGGCCTTCCTAGGCAAAAGTTTAGAGGGCTCAATATCCAGATTAGCTTTACAAATATTTATCTACAAATTTCATGCTTTTAGACAAAAGTGAACAATTGTTGAGCTATGCCGCTGAACTATTAACGCTATCCAGTGATTTGTGACAAGGGCTGTAGTTACTGTTGCGTTTGAATAGCCTCGTCTAGCCTATAATCGCCGTTTTGAAACGCGTTTCAGCCTGAGGCGCGAAATGTTTATCGACAGAAAAAAACACCTAACCAAATCTCGAGTGAATATATATTTCATGAAAAACTATTTATTATGCTTACATATTGCGATACAACTACCGTTTCTACACCAGTAACGGATCACCTACCCAAATTGACGCATGAAGACGTTTGTGACTATCTAATTGTTTTAATTTTCATAACTGGAAGAGGAATGTGCATCTAATATCAACTTTATCATATCCTTTTTAAAAGTGAACAACCTCAGTTCCATGATCATCGCGCAAAAGTGAGAAATTAGCCTTCAAAATAGTGTCATCTAGTGACAAAATGTACAGATTTCAGATTTTCAAGAAAAAAACGGGGGAAAAAATTAAAATATTTGTTGAAATAAGATGTTTAAAAAACAAAAATATGCCAACGGATCTAAAATTCATATATTAACACAGAAAGATGTTCTGGTATACACCCCACAGCATTTTCCCGGGTGTTTGGGTGCAGGCTTATAGTAAAAAAGGGCAAATTTTAATGTATAATTACAGCAGAAATTATCTACACCAGTAACGGATCACCCATTTTCATATCCTTATAAAAACTAAACAAAAGATCAGAAAAAATTTTGTTTTGCTGTAACAATGTATTTCACTAGAATCTGTGAGAATTCTAACTTGAAAATCGAAAATTATTTGGATATTTTGGTAAAATCAGGTTTTTGTGTGATTTTTGCTAACATTTCATAAGGATCATGTGTGACAGAATTCAACTCGTCATAACTAAATAAGGAAGCGCGTTTAAGAAGTAACATTTTTCCTGGATATTAATTGCTAATTTGCTATACCTTTGATGAAAAAATTAAGATAATTGGTCAATTATTTTAAAAATAAATCTAGGTGATCCGTTACTGGTGTAGTGGTGATCCGTTACTGGTGTAGCGTAAGGGGTCCGTAAAACGCGCAGTGATTTGCTTATTAGTGACGGAATGAGTTTGAACTGACAATATTCGTAATCTGCACCATTTTAGCTTTCCAACGATGTATGATAGTCCATAAAAAATATTTTGTCTTAGCAAGAAATTGTATCCACCAAAAAGTGATCCGTTAATGGAGTAGCTACGGTATCTACATTTGCAAATATGTTTTTAATATCTTAGTGTCTCGTTAACGCATGGGCGTAGGGGAACATTTTTCCCAGGAGGGCTGAGGTCTTTGTTCAAAATTCCATCTTCCCCATTTTCACCTGACCAAAAAGAAAAAGGGTTGTCACCATTTACCCTTCAAAAAATTGTGATTTTGCCCGAATATGATAAGAGTTTGAGTTTGCCAGAATATGACATGCTTTTACCCGAATGTTTGATGTGTTTTGCCCGAATATATGGCCGTTTTAAAAACTCCAGGGATATTTTACAAAGATTCTAAGTCTCACTCTAAGTTGAACCTAAGAATTATGAAAAGTCGTTAGTTTCTTTGAAAAATGGTTGACACAGTTCGTTTAAGCATAATAAATAATAATTGATCTTCCATGTATTTCAAATATGTAAAAGCAATGGCGAATTCCATTCTCCAACATTTTGAATAATTATATTTCTAGAACAGAAAGTTGCAAAAAGATTGGACTTTTTCTTCAGAATTCAAATTTTAGATGCATGTTTTCTTTTTAATAACACATATAGAGTAGAGACAATAGATCAGTCTGGTAATGTATTCAAATGTTCTGTACAGGATTCAAACGGACAACACTTGTATTCCAGCTTGAACAATGGACTGCAATGCATTCTTCAAGCATTAAATGTTTGGTTGTCAATTACATTTTGTAAAACGAGGGCTGCATTACAATTTGAATACATTACGAACTCCACTTCTAGTCGTATCTTAACCACTATAATGTTTTCTTTCTTATGTCTTGTGCATGATGCTTGGTTTGGGCAGGATGGTAAATTACTCAGGTAACTCAAATAACTCAAACAAATAGAGAAAAAAAAACAAGAAGAAGCTTGTGCAAGCGTAACCATTTAACCCTTTCATCATGTTCATTTAATTATCTTTCCATGGAAACTCTATCTATATATTTATCCTTCATTGGTCGTTTCATAGTGTGGTACTAAATGTCAGTAAATAATGTTCATGCTACATGATTTGTTTGGGTATCATAGCATTACGATTTACATGTAGGACTGATCGTCTAATTACTGAATGCATTGTACAATCAATCAATATGGCATATTGATAAATATTTATGTTATCGTATAGGACCCTGACCTGTTCTTGCAAGTGAATTTTCAAAAAAGTTGAGAAATACTTGCGGAAAGGAAAATTTAATTGGCCAAATAATATTTTTAATTTATAATATATATATACTTATTTTGTCCACTTTAATTAATTTTGCTTGACCTATTTAGGCATATAGAGTTGCGTTCAATTGCAAGTTGCAAATCAGATGCAACATTTTGCTTATAAATGGGTCAATGTGTAGCACCCTGATTTTACCCCTCTTCCAAACTCATGAAGCCTTGCTATTACCATATCATCTATTCTGTTGGGTCTGCTGTGCATTAAACCTTGAGTTTAATCAATTGAAACATCGCAATTATACATAATTTTCCATTGCATGAATAGAGTTCCGTTCTAATTGCAAGTTGCAAATCAAATGCCACTTATTGCTTTGATAATCAGGTCAATATTGCTTTAATATTGCTTTAATAATCAGGTCAATATGTAGCACTCTGATTTTACCCCTCTTCTGAACTCATGATGCCTTGCTTTTACCCTTTTATTTATTCACTGGGGCATGTTGCATAAAACTTTGATTTGAAATCAATTTATTGAAACATTGTGATTAAACAAAGAGAGTTGCTTTTAATCACAAGTTGCAAATCAGATGCAACTTTTTGCTTTAATCAGGTCAATATGTAGCACCCCGATTTTACCCCTCTTCTGAGCTAATGAAGCCTTGCTTTATCCTGTCATTAATGGGGGTGTATTCTGAAAACGATTTTAAGTTAAAATTTATTAGTGAATATATTATTCATTGCGGATATGGTATCGGAAAAGATATCGCTAGTGATATTCGTTTGTCTCGCAATGTGGTCAACAAGGAATCTTAAGAGATCACGACGTTTCGTGCGCCGCTGCAACACTTCGTCAGGTGTGATACAAATGTAATGCAAGCAATGGAATATATACCCCACGGGTAGCGCCGCGCGCTACGCCGTATGAGCGAGAACGCTCCTAATTGGTCAATAACGGACAAGGCCTATTGGTCGGTGCGCACGGGCGCTCGACCAATCAGCGGACCGGTTGGCTGGCTCGCCTGCTCGGCGGGAACAATGGCGTGTTCAACCAATCAGCGGGCCGCTAGCTCGGGCTGGCCTACTTGGCGGAATCAATGGCGTGTCGGTGCCGGATGTTCGGGCAGATTCGTGGGCCGCTGGCTCGGCTGGCCTATTTGGCGGAATCAATGGCGTGTCGGTACGGGATGTTCGGGCAGATTCATGGGCCGCTGGCTCGGCTGGCCTATTTGGCGGAATCAATGGCGTGCCGGTACGGGATGTTCGGGCAGATTCATGGGCCGCTGGCTCGGCTGGCCTATTAGGCGGAATCAATGGCGTGTCGGTGCGGGCTGTTCGGGCATATTCATGGCGGCGTATCGTACGCATCCAAAACTCGGGGAAGTCGATCCCGTTGTCTCTATTGAAATTGTTGGGATTCAGGCGGATATTGATAGCTTCCTTTACCCTTCGTGTGTACCAATGCCGTTCTTGGGAAAGGCATTGAACCCCGTCCCAGTCTGGCTGATGCTGGTTGTCCCAAGCATGTTCGGCTACGGCTGAGCTGTCAGTATGGCGGAGCCTGACGTCCCTCTTATGCTCAGAGATTCTTTCGGATATCGGTCGGGCAGTCTCACCGATGTAGGAACTATCGCATCCTTTGCAAGGGATGTTGTACACGATGCCGTCCCGTCTGTGTTGAGGAATTGGATCCTTGGGGCGTGTTAGTTGCTGGCGTAGTGTGGTATCTGATCTGAAGACCGTTCGGATCCCATGGCTCTCTAGGCGGCGCCTGAGTTGTTGGGAGAAACCATCTATGTACGGCAAGACTGTGAAAATCTTGTATACCTTCTGATCCTTTGGGTCTGACGTTCTATTCTTGGTGTTGTGTACAAAACGGCGTGGGTAACCGTTGAGGCTCAAGGGTCACGTGCCCGCTCTTTGCATGGCTGCTGTGGACTAGTCACAATGCGTGATGCTCTGTCAAATAGACATTTGACCAGACCTCTCTTCACCGATATGGGATGGTGAGAGTCAAACGCTATGTACTGGTCTGTGTGGGTAGGCTTCCTGTACACCGAGGTGGAGAGCCTGTGGTTGTCGTGTCTGTGAACCAGCGTGTCTAGAAATGCTATCTTCCCTTCACTTTCCATCTCTGATGTGAACTGGATGGATGGCTGGCGACTATTCATGTGTTTGAGCAGGTTGTCTGTTTGTGAGCCGGAGACTATGATGAATGTATCATCTACGTATCTCTTCCAAACCCGGGGAATGCAAGAGAGTGGGCATGTTTCTAACGCTTCCTCCTCGAAACTCTCCATGTACAAGTTGGCCACGACGGCCGAAACTGGACTGCCCATGGCTGCCCCTTCAGTCTGTTCATAGTATGAACCCCTGTACAGAAAGTAGGTCGATCGAAGGACAAACTCGAGGAATTGTGTGAGTTGTTCTGGTGAGAGTGCGGTGCGGGTAGTCAAACTACTGTCTGATTGCAAGCGATGAAGAGCCGCACTGCATGCGCCCTCTATCGGTACATTGGTGAAGAGAGACACGACGTCAAACGATACCATGCATTCATGTGGACCAATGGTTTGCTCTGCTATGAACGATGCAAAACCACTTGAGTTGGGAATCGAGTGTTCAGTGACACCGGTGAGTGGAGACAGAATCTCTGCTAGGTGCTTCGAGATGTTGTAGGCAAAGGAACATATGCATGACACTATGGGTCGTAGTGGTATTGTGGATTTGTGTATCTTGGGTAACCCGTATATTCTAGGTTGCTTCTGTGTGGGTTTCAACCTTCGATAGGTTGGTTCATCCAACACGTTGTCTTTCTTGAGCTTCAGCAGGGTGCTGGAAAGCTTACGACTCAGGCGATCTGTGGAACGCTCCTAATTGGTCAATAACGGACAAGGCCTATTGGTCGGTGCGCACGGGCGCTCGACCAATCAGCGGACCGGTTGGCTGGCTCGCCTGCTCGGTGGGAACACCTGACGAAGTGTTGCAGCGGCGCACGAAACGTCGTGATCTCTTAAGATTCCTTGTTGACCACATTGCGAGACAAACGAATATCACTAGCGATATCTTTTCCGATACCATATCCGCAATGAATAATATATTCACTATTATTTACCGAACATACGGGCGCCCTGCCCTGAAACTGATACGTAGATACGAGCGTTGTAGCAAGAAGGTGGCCCGGTTCACCAATCACTTAACCTTTTTGGTTCGTTGCATGAAAGCATCCGTGGTCCCCCTTGACCTACGGATTAGCGAATGAGGAGAAGTGGGTTATCAACCTATCTTCAAGATCAATCACTGCTTCGGAACAGCAGATTCTCAAGAAAGGCCTCGGCATTGCCGTCTCCCCTAGACGGATCCCAGCTACCGAGATAATTGCGAAAGTTGAGACAGCGGTCAAGAGCCTTGATTCGGAGTCGGCCGACGCCGCCCGCAGAGATGTTGACAACATCCTACAGAGAGCACGTCCTCCGAAACATAACATTTCGAAAGAGATGCACACCGCTCTCAACACGTTGAAGGCTGATGATAGCATTACTATCCTCCCAGCCGACAAAGGTCGCGTCACAGTTATCCTAAGCACCACAACATACCATGAGAAATTGACCGACTTGTTGGAGTCTGGTCCGTACCGTGAAGTAAAGAAAGACCCCACAGATCGCCTGAGTCGTAAGCTTTCCAGCACCCTGCTGAAGCTCAAGAAAGACAACGTGTTGGATGAACCAACCTATCGAAGGTTGAAACCCACACAGAAGCAACCTCCTAGAATATACGGGTTACCCAAGATACACAAATCCACAATACCACTACGACCCATAGTGTCATGCATAGGTTCCTTTGCCTACATCATCTCGAAGCACCTAGCAGAGATTCTGTCTCCACTCACCGGTGTCACTGAACACTCGATTCCCAACTCAAGTGGTTTTGCATCGTTCATAGCAGAGCAAACCATTGGTCCACATGAATGCATGGTATCGTTTGACGTCGTGTCTCTCTTCACCAATGTACCGATAGAGGGCGCATGCAGTGCGGCTCTGCATCGCTTGCAATCAGACAGTAGTTTGACTACCCGCACCGCACTCTCACCAGAACAACTCACACAATTCCTCGAGTTTGTCCTTCGATCGACCTACTTTCTGTACAGGGGTTCATACTATGAACAGACTGAAGGGGCAGCCATGGGCAGTCCAGTTTCGGCCGTCGTGGCCAACTTGTACATGGAGAGTTTCGAGGAGGAAGCGTTAGAAACATGCCCACTCTCTTGCATTCCCCGGGTTTGGAAGAGATACGTAGATGATACATTCATCATAGTCTCCGGCTCACAAACAGACAACCTGCTCAAACACATGAATAGTCGCCAGCCATCCATCCAGTTCACATCAGAGATGGAAAGTGAAGGGAAGATAGCATTTCTAGACACGCTGGTTCACAGACACGACAACCACAGGCTCTCCACCTCGGTGTACAGGAAGCCTACCCACACAGACCAGTACATAGCGTTTGACTCTCACCATCCCATATCGGTGAAGAGAGGTCTGGTCAAATGTCTATTTGACAGAGCATCACGCATTGTGACTAGTCCACAGCAGCCATGCAAAGAGCGGGCACGTGACCCTTGAGCCTCAACGGTTACCCACGCCGTTTTGTACACAACACCAAGAATAGAACGTCAGACCCAAAGGATCAGAAGGTATACAAGATTTTCACAGTCTTGCCGTACATAGATGGTTTCTCCCAACAACTCAGGCGCCGCCTAGAGAGCCATGGGATCCGAACGGTCTTCAGATCAGATACCACACTACGCCAGCAACTAACACGCCCCAAGGATCCAATTCCTCAACACAGACGGGACGGCATCGTGTACAACATCCCTTGCAAAGGATGCGATAGTTCCTACATCGGTGAGACTGCCCGACCGATATCCGAAAGAATCTCTGAGCATAAGAGGGACGTCAGGCTCCGCCATACTGACAGCTCAGCCGTAGCCGAACATGCTTGGGACAACCAGCATCAGCCAGACTGGGACGGGGTTCAATGCCTTTCCCAAGAACGGCATTGGTACACACGAAGGGTAAAGGAAGCTATCAATACGCTATCAGTACGATACGCCGCCATGAATATGCCCGAACAGCCCGCACCGACACGCCATTGATTCCGCCTAATAGGCCAGCCGAGCCAGCGGCCCATGAATCTGCCCGAACATCCCGTACCGGCACGCCATTGATTCCGCCAAATAGGCCAGCCGAGCCAGCGGCCCACGAATCTGCCCGAACATCCGGCACCGACACGCCATTGATTCCGCCAAGTAGGCCAGCCCGAGCTAGCGGCCCGCTGATTGGTTGAACACGCCATTGTTCCCGCCGAGCAGGCGAGCCAGCCAACCGGTCCGCTGATTGGTCGAGCGCCCGTGCGCACCGACCAATAGGCCTTGTCCGTTATTGACCAATTAGGAGCGTTCTCGCTCATACGGCGTAGCGCGCTGCGCTACCCGTGGGGTATATATTCCCTTGCTTGCATTACATTTGTATCACACCTGACGAAGTGTTGCAGCGGCGCACGAAACGTCGTGATCTCTTAAGATTCCTTGTTGACCACATTGCGAGACAAACGAATATCACTAGCGATATCTTAAAATTTATTGTTTCTACGTCATATCTATATCACTAAAATATATTTTAGCAAATCGCTAAACTACAGTTTCATATTTTAGTTACGTAGATGTGACGTAGATACAATAAATTTTAGCTTAAAATCGTTATCAGAATATACCCCCTGAGCCCACATTATGTATTTGTTCAGTGTACCTATGGGAAATAAATCATTATAGGCCCACCCTTTCAATTCATCTTCCAGCGCACATTTCATGAGTTTGTAGAATTTTATGAAACTCAAGAATAATTAAATTATTAGATGCTGCAGACCATAACACCCTTTGCTCTATTTCAGCCACCGATTCTAAAGGACACATCTTGATTTTAAATATATTAATATAATTTGATTTTTTTTTAATGGGAAAAAAGGGGGAAAAGAAAGAAGTACAAAGAATGTGACCGACCCCGAGTGTGACCGACCCCCCCCCCCCCAAAAAAAAAAGTAAATAAATAAATAAAAAATAAATAAATAAATTAATTAATTGTCAGACCATGCTACCTTCAATATGTCACAATGATCCCCTTTACCCATGCCATCTACTGCTTGTTCTTGCTGGACATCCCCCAACTAGACCGTTTCATAATCTTACCCATTTATTGTTTTTGGTCCAATTATTGTAACTGCAATTTACTATGTCATCACCAATCGGCATAGAGCATTATTATAGCTATTGGACGCTAACAGCCATTGGAAATGCAGGTCCCATGACCTTGTTTCATAACAGATTAACAAACTATTTACGAATAAAATTAACAAAAGTACAGTGTACTTAATTATGTTTTATATACTGTGTTTAATGGTCATATTTGTGTTATTGTATGATGTTTGATAATGTAACTCTTTATGTATAGCACATAAGCACTATTTGTATGCACATACTGTAGGTGTAACTTATCTGTGATAATGTGCCTCCCCGTTATATAACATTCGATCCTCCAACCTACCCTCTAACTACTGTCACATAACAGTGGTGTATGAATCAATGTTAAATGATGTTTAGCTCTGTAATATATGTGGTTTATTCCAAGTCTGAAAAAGAAATATATAAACAATATTTTGCTATTTAAGCTGTTCTCTATTAATCATTGGAACCTGTACCGTGTTTGTTTAGTTTTCAGTATTTAGTATTTTGATGTTGAACCATCTCATCCCTTGTCCATGTACATGTACATGTAAACATTTGTTTCATTGTACTTTTTGCACTTCTTTCCACTTCTCTTTTCCTTATTTTCAATTCTATGAAAATATATGCCATTGCATGATTGCAAGGCTAACATTATGTTTATCAGTCATCTGCTAACTATAATTATTCTTTCTTCAATTCTCTCCAGGAGGATGGCGAGTTTTCCGACCTTGTCTGAGATCATCTGGCATAGCAACAGAGTCATCTGGCAACCAAAAGAACAAGAGCTACAATGTACTGCAGGCGAACAAACAATGCTGCTAGGCCCTGGACCAACCCTTTCCACATCAGCGAATGTCATCGATGTGTAACCCCCTAGATGTGAGTCCAGCATCAAGGGATCATTGTCTAGCATAGCACCAAAGACATCTGGCAACACACAGATGGGCAACTGTCGAAGAAGAACAACAGTTATATAATATTCTTTATCCTGGAGTGACTCCTTCAGTTTAGATTCATGCCATTGATATGCAAACCCCTCCAGCTCCAGCCTCACTAGATAAACTACACGGTGGCTGTCTTCTTAGCGTACAAGTCATCTCGTAACCTACATAACAACAGCTATCGTAGGAAAAGAGCAATGTTTGTCTGACATTTGTCATTTGGTCATCATGAACAATCCCTTTTTAACCATTGAATACCATTGATATGTATCCCCATGGAAGTGGCTTCAGCGTCAAGAAGTCATCTACTTTAGCAACAAAATTTTCTGGCTACAGAGAGAACGCAAGCCACTGTATTAAGAGAACAAGACTTCGTTAACATTCTACATCCTGCTACTGATCAATTATGTCAGTTGATATTATTTGCTGGTAAGAATTTTTTTATGTATGTCTAGGTCTAGCATTCTATGAATATGAATTTTCATGACATTTAATTTAATATCAAGAACAAAATTTGTGTCATTATTTCAATTGTGCTTGTTTTTCCTGAAGCAATAATTAATATTATTCATTGTATTTTTTTTATTATGAATTATTATGAATGGTGATTGAACTGTTATGATGATTGTAATTGACAAAGCCAGTTCTGAAATTAATTGTTTCTTTTTGTGAAAAATCGTTTTGGGGTCCTTGTACAAATAACCCTCATGTGTATGATATATGCATCCCTATGTACCACCATTTCAACCAACACTATGTATTTATCTAAATTTCTATTATATTTTTGTATTTTAGTCATGTATATAGAAAGGGCATAAGGGTCTTTGCATCAAATAGTTTTATTTATGGCGTTGTTAGATGTACAGAAACATATTCCAACTTTTTATGTTTAAAGTCAGATTTTTGAGGTGTCTGAATGATAAAAAAGGGTTTGAATTAACATATTGCATTATTTAAAGAGGTTTAAAGCCATATTATTACCTCATTTGTTGTCCTGAACTAGTCTAGCACAACAGACTCGCTTAATTTATTTATCAAAATGCGCTGGTTTATGAGAACCCGATGGTTGAGCACCGGTCTAGCAATCCGGAGGTATCGGGTTCGATTTTCGGGCGAAGCCTATTTTCTTTTGCTCATACCATTTATTAAGAATATTTCTGGTCAGTTTCCTTTATGTTTGACTTTCATTCATTTATCTCAAGAAGTTCCATCTCAACATTTGGAGAGGTGATTAATAATAATTATCTTTCTCATTCACTCTGGAAAGAAATTGTACATTGATCACTTGTAATAATGAAGCTTCTTTCCCCTAAAACAATATGTTAGTTTTGTTCAGGTAGGATAATTATGTAGGATGGAGCAGTGAAATGTTTCCGCTTACTTGGGTACTCCTTTTAAAGGGTACCATCACCCCAAAATAATATTTTCTATACATGAAAGGTAACACCTTGAGTTCATAAAATTATGTTTCCAGAAAAGAAAAAAAAAATTGGAAAACGCATCACCATTCTAAAGCATGCGTTCATGGGTCTGAATTATGAAGACTAATTTGTCCAGAGCGAACGAGTCGTCCGGGATTCTATTGTCTCCAAACGTACGCGTGAATAGCATTGGCGCACTCGCAAATGTTTGGCCTTTACGGAACCACGAAATAATACGGTAGTGGTTCCGTAAGTGGTGGTGATTAATTGCTTTGTTTATGTATTATATAACCCTTTGTAAAATGTTGGGTATCTATTTGTTGTCATAAAATGATACCAAATCATACAAATATTTGTTGTTCTTGCCTGGTGGTCCCCTTTAAATGGGTGACATGCTCTGCAAAAATCTACCCACTTAAACAGACACCATTGTATTATTGTATGGGACTTTATGAGATTTGGTTGTATCATATTCTACCAGTCCCAAAACTATCTTTAACATGTTTACCAGAAGTTATGCCCATGTTAATTACTATGATGTTTATGTTAATAATTTAAAGTAAAACCTACAAGGACCAAGATAAACAAGTATATGAATATTTGATTTTCTGTTTCCCTCTCATGAGTTATTTAATTGATTTTGATTTTGCATATCATTGTCAATGTAATTATTCAAAAACAATGAAAATGCACAATCTAGATTGAAGAGAAATGTATGTATGGCTTAACATCAATGGAACATACTATTATGAATAGTTGAATGTTATATGTTCTGCTTGAAACTGATGCATATTGATTAGTGAGCCATAAATAGCTCTGGTAAAGATAAGGTCGCTTTTGTCCCAAAAGCAGGAATTTAAGACTGGCAAATTTGTTATGTTTCTCAAACTTTGCAAACATGATTTAAATGAAATTAATCCAGTGTTACTTTTTGGGTCGAATCAGTCCAATAAAGGGATCAATAATATGTGATTTAATTATTTTTGAACAATTATGAAAAGTAACCTGTCCTTGACAAGTAAATATCATGTTACACGTACGCAGTATGTAGCCATATTGAATGAAAGCTTGAACATTTTGGTTTGTAAGACCATCTGAAATGGCCATGTATGAAAATAAATTTATATCATACAATAAATCATTGAAATGTAAATAGTAAACATAATAATTTGCTTTATTTGTATTTATTAAAGTGCTTTACCGTAATTGTGTGGGTGTATGCATTTTTCATATACATGCTAACAATTATGCTAGAACAAACAATCATTGAATAACAAGGTAATTAAGAAGAGTAAATACTAACTCCGTGCAATGAGATTACAATAATCAGTACACATGATATGATCATAGATTGTAATGTTCAATGTTTTAGGGGCAGAACTTAATTTTTAGATAACGGCCCTATCATAATCATTATGACAGTTGTATTAGTGTATTGTTATTATTTCCAGAAAAATAATTTCAATGAAAAAAAAAACCGACAACATTTTACTTAATTTACCATTCAACCGCATCCCTAATTGCCCCAAATTAATTGACAACATGACATTTTACGAAACAGTGTGCCTGTGTGTATGCATGTTTTTTTCTTGCCAGAGCTAATAGTATGTATAGCCCTACAAGCACACTTTGAAGCAAATCTTGATGTTTGGTTTTGTTGTGTGTTTATCTTGTCAAACTGGGGCAAAATATATGCATTAAATCTAAATGCACACACATAATATACCCGCTCGCACACACACACATACGCACACACATACACACACACACACACACATACACACACTTTTCATGCACGCACGCACAAGCATGCACAAACACACACATGCACATACACATGCACATGCACCGACGCACACACAGGCACTCACATGCACACGACACACCAGAGCATGTTCATCCACTAAACAGCATAATTTATGAATAAATTATTACATACAAGCGCACCACTGACTGTTACACACACCCTTTCTGATACACATGCCACCTAACCCGAAAACCAAATCACACTATGACCACAATGTGAGCGCACTGTCGCCACAGTGTGAAGTTGCCAGCGTTCACAGTATGTACAATTGTACGCTCAGAAATTTCACTGTGTTCACACTGTGTTCCTTCCGGTAGGGAAAACGGCATTAAAGTGAATACGATGTTCAAATCATATACATTTTC
Organism: Echinarachnius parma; assembly: GCA_037951105.1. Taxonomy (NCBI): domain Eukaryota; kingdom Metazoa; phylum Echinodermata; class Echinoidea; order Clypeasteroida; family Echinarachniidae; genus Echinarachnius; species Echinarachnius parma. The sequence goes on from JBAMJV010008587.1 coordinate 104,293, forward strand.
AAATATGTATTTAGGACCTATGCGCATAATTCGTGAATTAATCTGAAAATCATACAATTATGCTGAATGATTCAGTTATTGAAATATATAACAATAAGATTGGTATTGGTGATAACTAATTGTGTTTTTTCGGCTCTGATTCGTATGATTAAGGACAGATATGCAACAGCTTTTCTTAGATGTAATTCTAAATTCAGGATGAAAAAATTAAAATAGAATGCAAACATTGGTCTACATGGTAATTAAACACTAACACCCCTCGCGTATAGAACTTACACGTCTTATCGAATATATACAAACAAGCGTGACTCTGCATTTATTTAAAGAGTACTGAAATTGAATTCCATTTTACTTCAAGTTTCGAATCCTAACTATTTTCACTGTATCATCTACATGGTCGACTACAGTTCTGTCATGTCAGTAATACAATACTGGACGATAGGAAACATAAGGGGACATTTTTGTTTTAAACAAGGAAATACATAAGGTGTGCCCCCAATAATTGTGCTTGCCCCCCCCCCCCCCCCCCCCAATCAGTCCGACCACGCTACGCCACTGCATATTGATGCTCTCTTCCCAAATGTATAAATATGGACCCGGTAGGAGGAGAAAGCCTTCGTGAGAAGGATCTTCTCAATGCCCATGAGCCGCTTGGAAGAAATGCTCCCCAGGGAGTGGAGATGATGCACACAATGTGTGCTGGTTTGCATTGTATCATATGACCGGGGTAATAATATCATTGTTAAGCGCTTAAAGATGATTATTAGGCGCTATATAAATCGAGTACATGATTAAAGTGCACAATTGTTGAAGTGCCCTCTCGAGCCGAACTGAAATATCCCTTTACATTATGTCATTAAAATCATGTGTTAATGAAATGGAATCCACCTTGGTACGAGATTTCTCGTATACTGTACACGATTATAACATATAAACACTTCATAATGTATTATATAACTACACGTCAAGCAACGATAATAATAAAGACAACACAGTACCATGAGGAAAACCAAAAGCCCAATATACTAACGGAAATAACTAATTCAAAACAAAGTGACATTTTCATACTGTAGGCATCATTTAACTACACCATTATAATTATCCAACATCAACCAAATGCGCAATATATTCTAGGATAATTACTGCATGTATCATGAAACGACATAAGCGACATCATAATCATTTTCCAACAACAATCAAAAGTGTTCCATAATTTGAAGGATTATAACTAATTACATGTAGGCGCATCGTGAACGCGGGGTTATTATCTATTTGAGCATCGTATGGAAATAATTTACTTTGTACGATAGTATTTTCTTAATTCATTGTACAATAGTTCTTGAGTTTCTAAGATGCATCTTTAACAAGTTATTATTATTTACATTATTATGTAAACTTCAAAAGCGTGAAAGACAATGTAGACACAATGTATGTCTTCTATTGCGGTATATTATTAAACCTTCGTTAATGGCACTGACTGTAGTGCTGCACCTATAATTATACGCGTTGCTCATGCAACCACTACTAGACAAAACAATGTCAACGTACTGATAAAATATGACATGCGATGCATACGTGATGCGCATGGTCATATGCATTACAATATATAATACGTCGGTATTATCTAGGAATGTTGACCAGTATTATACATTTCTAATCCATTCATTGACATTATTTGGTCAATTTAAACAGATAAGTATATCTCATAGATCACAAAATACTCTCAGATAGTCAATGGGCAAAAAGTGGAATACCCCATCAACGTTCAATCTGGGACAGTCTGACGAAGTTTGTAGAAACGATCGATGTAGAAAACCCATCGATACAAACACATTGCAGGAACCACGGGGTTATAATGATCGCCAAATTTATGTAATTCCGAGTCAGAAATACTAGAAAACGAAAGCCTAACTCAAAGCAATGTTTTAACATAGCATGTGATTGTATAGAATTAAATGACTGAATGGACATGTCCGTAACATTATGTGTTGAGCGTCTACAAATTAATCTTGATAATGTACTTTACATTTATAAGATACACGTTTTGTCTTCTCGATGTGCACTTAATAGTGTTGAATAACATGTAAACGTGAATAGTATTCCTTCAAAGAGTTGTCCATTGATGTGGAATCGAAAGATTTTTTTTTTCATTTTTTTTAAAATCAGGGTCTATACTCTCATACCGTATGATCATCATCAATATATGCTTAGTACTTTACTCAATTCATTTATGTAAATAATGCAAGTTTCTAATAACAATAATAATGCAAATAACACTTATAACCCAATTGTTTGCAAAAAATATTGTATTAGTTACGTTAAAATGTAATTTAATTTTTTTCGAAATGTCAACTGTACAGTGTTTTCATATTAAACGGTTTTTGTAACAAGTATATGTTTTTGATTGATAAATACGACATTATCTGTCATGTAATTTATAATACGTGCCATTCCTGGGGGAATGCAAATCATTCACTGCCCATGTCCAGTCTACTGCCCAGTCTACGTACTGACTTCCACTATGTGTATTTAAACACCGACCGGTGTTACTGATTTAGAAAAGATGTAAAGCCTGTCAGGAGTGCAGAAGGCTAACTCCCCGGATGTGAACTCTTGGAGGTAATACCATCTCCTCTCTGTTTTCTGTATCACGTGATCAGTGATAAGAGTCGCCACATGTTGTAGCTCGCTCGTGTAACGCTCGATGGTGACTCTGTCATTCTCCTTGTTCACGGTGGCCATGAGGATTGTATCATCCTTGCATACAACAGGATATACGGACATATCTTCACTTTTGATAAGTGAGTGTTGTTTATCGCCCGTCTCGTTTATCACCCGTGACGAATTCTTAAAATCCATCACGACGACCATCTTACTCATCTTCATCGCAAATATCTGTCCTGGTGCATACCCATCACATGCTATCTCCCTGACCGGCTTCCCACCTGCTGGAGTGAATACCTGGATCTTCTTGGCTTTCCTGTAACCTACATAGATGTGATCATCGCTGTCTACAGTGAGATCACCAAACCCTCCTTCATCCCAACTCAGAGTCTCAAACCTCGCATCAATCTTCTCCCACCCTTGTGTGTAGAGGGATACATTGAGTATAATCTCGTGAGTATTACCTGTATCACGTACAGCACATCGGCCATCAGACAAGAAGCCTATCCCTTGGACTCGTACCTTCTTGAGCACTCTCTGCTGCAGCTGCCCGTCAGCAGAGCATATCTCGATACCACGTTCTCCATCGACACATCCTACAGCCATCCTACCGTCTGGTGTGGCAGCCATGCAATTCATGGAATCAGCAGTGGGGAACGCAACGTCAGCTTTCAGTTTCCACTCGTTGTTTTGCAGTTCTTCTAGCTTTACTCCTGATGGCTCCGGAATCTGTGCCAAATATAATGCAAATAAATGATTTCTACCAAAAAAACAGTCCTAAAGAGAGAAATAAAGAAAAACAAAGACAATTACGATTCTCTTCATTATCAATTTCAATATGCATATACATGTACATTTATAGGTACTTTTTAAACTGTGTTTTTCATTCTTCATTCGTTTTTTGTCATATAAGTTGGGTAGTAAATTGTATATCATATTTTGGAGTGAGTTTCTTGTAAGACTGTGAAAATAATTAAATTGTTATTTGTGTATTCTCTATCTTTAAAGATATTTAGTTTTGTGTATACCAATAAAGTCACTAACATCATTTTGATTTATTTGTAAAACACCGTCAAAGTTAGACGTTTTATGTAGACTCATAATTTCACTAAGTTAGTAAATGAAACAAAACTATTTTCAGCATTATTTGGTAGATTTAACCTTGATAAGGTTAACCGATATATTTGGACCACGGATTTGATAACTTAAGCCCGGCGCAGACAGAGCCGACTCGACCCGATCCGACTGTTTTCTACTAGTTAGATCGACTCTGTGTGAATTGCCTCACGACTGCGATTTTGCCATTCGGTAGCGAATCGGCCGCGACTGAATCAAACCAACTGTTGCTTTCTGCCGGGTTGGGTCGGATCGGATTGAGTCGGCAGTGTCTGCGCCGGGCTTAAAGATAGGTGTCTATACGCTCGTAGTGTTTACAGCTAGAAATATCAGGCAAATTGCTTTTCAATACGTATTATAAAAACAATAAGACCCTGATTTGATTTTGGCAAGGAATCAGTCACCGATAGAGTTCAAGCCCTTTCATGCAGCAGCAACATACATGCATTTTGCTTTATGTGTGAGATAATATACCGGGGTTTTCTATTGTTAAAATACAACACAATATTGAAGGAGATTAGTTTATTTCACTCCTCATCCCTTTTGCATTCATTTTTTATTAATTTAATTCATTTCATAAGACAATAATTTAAGGACAATAATTGAATAACCTGAATTAATAAGATTAGAGAATATCTTCATTTTGAGATCAGGCTCTTCATGAATAGAAAGACCGGTTGATACAAGGTAATTAAACCATTGTGGATAGAGATAACATGAAGAATACTTCCATCGGCAAAGAACACCCGTCCTGTCTAGTATATACTCACATACCGGAGTGGTGAAATCTTAGCAATTTATTGAATAGCATCACGTATATAGTTCATGACCGATTCAATGAGTGATTGATAACTAACCTTGTCACTACTTTCAATATTAACAATTTCCACAGTATTGCATTGATTACGAGTATACGATATAATAATGAGTATATTGTTGGTGTGGTTTCGTTGCGTAAATCACTTGCTGTGCACAATTCAGTAAGTTTGATTTGGCGAGTGTCACTCGGTGGATATTGCGGATAGGTATATGATACTACTTTCCCTACTTGAAACACACTTTCACACACTACTCGAATGTTCGCATTTCCCCAATGTAATACAGCATGATTTGGGGGATACAATAATGTGTAAGTGTGTTTTAAAACTTTTTAAACAGTTTTGTATTGGGGGGGGGGGGGGGGCAAATACCTAAGGGGGCTCACGATTTGTTTGTGTAGGGGGGCTCATGCCCAACCACACTTACAGGGTTGCCAGAGGTGATAGTGAGACATTGCGAGGGAGCGAAGTGACTGAGAGGGGGGAGGGTGTGTGTGTGTGTGGGGGGGGGGGGGGGGGGGAGGGGGGGTCCCCCTCCCAGGGTAGGGAGCTTTTGCATTTTTGGACTTGAAATTGTGCAATCTGGTGCATACCTAGATAAGAAAATTCGGGCTTAAGATGAACTGTATCTGGGGAAAGTGTGTTATGATTTGATTGACCAGAAATGTTTGATATATTTTTCACGAAGAAAACAAATAATTGACACACTAATAATCATGCAACATTATATGTATGATCCAACAACATAGCCTACAGCCAAGAATTAGTCCCGAGGGAGCAAAGCGACGAAGGCTGGGGCAGAGCCAGAGGGGGAGGGTTTGGGAGGGGGTATCCCCGTCCCACGGGGAAGATTTGCATTTATATACTTGAAATTGTGCAATCTGGTGCATACCTAGATAGGAAATTCCGGCTTAAGATTAACTGTATCTGGGAAATCGACCAGAAATTTTAAATGTATTTTTCACGAAGAAAACTAATAATTGTCATAATTATGTATGATCCAACAAAATAGCCTACAGTCAAGAATGAGTCCCGAGGGAGCGTAGCGACGAGGGTTGGGGCAGAGCCAGAGGGGGAGAGTTTGGGAGGGGGTATCCCCCTCCCACGGGGAAGATTTTGCATTTATATACTTGAAATGGTGCAATTTGGTGCACGTCACACAGGCAGCCAGAGCAATGCCAGCCTACACTGGAACTACGTGGCCCGGTACAGAAAAAGTACTCACCCCAGACCATACGCAAGTTACAACAAACTGAGATTATCTGTTTGCGCGCAGCGTAAACTTAAAATGGATGTATAAATTTGTTTTTGAACGTTATAATTAACAAGTCTTAGCTTTAATATACATTTGAATTATTTAATTATTTGTATTTATTTTATTCATGTTTAAAGGGGGGGGGGGCTTTTTTTTGGGGGGGGGGGGGGGGCGGCCGCCCCCTTCCCCCTCCCCGGCGCCTATGTGTAGCACTAAGTTGAATAGAAAATACAATATATACCCCTTTTCCATCGACATCGGATACGATTCCTCCTGTCAGTCCTGTGCCTTGTGAATTACTTGCACCGGGTTCTGGGTCCAGGTTTACCATGGAATGCCCCTCCTCGGCTGTCTGAATGTCGGTCCTAGAATAACCTGGGCCCTGTGTGGATAATGAATGGCTATAAATAGTAAAAAGATCTATTCTGCAGTCATGCGAAGAACAATACATATGCAGATTAAATGGCAGCTTTCAAAATATGAAATCTGTTCGATTTATGATTTAGTTATTGCTGTAACGTTCCATAGAGTATAATTATGACCCGGCTTTTTGTCCGTAATGTCGATAATATAAATGGAAATAAGTGTTTTCAAATCAGTATTTTAGACGTGTTAAATGGGAAAGGCAATTATAAAGCTTGTTGACATACCTTTCTTGAAATAAAACAACATGTATTTTTTATGATCGTATATATAGGCAGGATTTGTAAAGGGGGGGGGGGGGGGTATGTTATTTACAAAAACGGGACCGAGACCGACTGTGGCCGAGAACAGAGACCACTGGTTTAGTTGCGTAAGCGGGGGGGGGGGGGGGGGGGGGGGGGTGGGGGGCTGAGGAGCCAACGCATCCCCCCTGGCTACGGGCCTGGTTTCTATCACGTGATCTTTCACTAAGTGTTCAGTAGTAATCCTTAATGTAATGCATACAATCGAACTTTCGATTTCCAAGACTATTATAACATTATACACCATTAGTGGGAGAGAAGCTATCGATAATACTTTGCTTGCCCCACCTCACGAAAGAGTTAGGTAAACAATTATTGTGTCCTTGTATACGGTACTCGCTTTGAATTTTAATCTGAACTTGATTAGGTTACCTGGTCCATCTTTATTCGTGCTTCAAAGGACGTTATAATTCAAATGTTCCTATGAAATAAGCTCCGGCAACTATTGCTCTGATATGAATTCGTAATAAACAAAAACAAACATGTATTGTCCTAACCTTAAAGGGGCCGTGCCAACCAAATGAATGTTGACTTTTGTTTATCTGCATAAGTGTACGCAACCAATAATGGTAAACTGATTGACCTAAATAATTATGTTTTGTATATTTTCAAACATTTAAAATCTATTACTTTCTTCATATTGCTAAGCCCGACTAAACAAAAACTATCCAAAGAGAAATTATATTATTGACCTGTTGTGACATCATCTGTCAATCACTGGCCAGTTAACATGGGATGAACAAAGACAAAAAGTACCAACAGAACATACTCACAATAGCATGCACTGCATGCTTCCATACAATGGGCCGTATGCATAAAAACAAGCAATTGCTTGTGCTAGCCTTTTGCTTGAATCGGTATGCATAAAAACAAGCAATTGCTTGCAAGCAAAAGCATTTGCTTACAAGCACAAGCAATTGCTTACTGCTCGTAAGCAAATGCTTACCAAACAAGCAATTGCTTACAACCGTATGCATAAAACGAACCTTTTACTTGTCTTGATAAGCAATTGCTTGCGTTTTTTCAAGCACATCCAGACCAGCTTTAGCTCTTGCTTACTCAGGGCATTCGCGTTTAAGGATCAATTTTTCGTACCGTTTCAGGATGATTTCAAGCTCCATATTCCAGAGGTTATGTTGTGATCAAATTCCTGCTATTTTAGACTTTTTACGGCAATTTTTGTCCATCGATCTGCACAGAAATGCCCCTGATGCTCCGCGCTGTTTCCCCCCTATTTGCGTAATAAAAAATACTGCTGCCAGGTCGGGCACGAAGCGTTGTTGCCCTGCAGTGCGATGTTCGCACAACCGTAACGATCCTTTGTCCAACACGTAAGCAATTGCTTGGCAGTGCAAGCAAAAGGTTTGAGCACAAGCAAAGGCTTGTGCATACGAATCTAAGCAATTGCTTGAACTTGATCTTTTGCTTGACAAGCTCTTGCTTGTGCTTAAAGCATTTGCTTATAAGCAATTGCTTGTTTTTATGCATACGGCCCATTGGGCCGTATGCATAAAAACAAGCAATTGCTTGTGCTAGCCTTTTGCTTGAATCGGTATGCACACAGACAAGCAATTGCTTGCAAGCAAAAGCTTTTGCTTACAAGCACAAGCAATTGCTTACTGCTCGTAAGCAATTGCTTGCCAAACAAGCAATTGCTTAAAACCGTATGCATAAAACGGACCTTTTGCTTGTTTGGATAAGCAATTGCTTGCGTTTTTTCAAGCTCCCCTAGACCAACTTGAGCTCTTGCTTGGGGAAGACATCCGCGTTATATCACCATGTTTATGCAAGTAAGAGATGTAAGAGATCGTCCAAAGGTCTTCAGGGAACAGGATCCATAGGGAAGAAATTCCTCCTGAGACATATCTTTTCCGATTCGACAAGGAGAATGTTGAATGGCTAACAGAGAGATTTATACCGATAGGTGAGGAGAGGCGTTGGGGTTGTCTGACACGAGTGGAGAGCATGGAGGCGACGCTCCATTACTTGGCGGATCCGGGTTTCCAAGCAACAACAGCCGAGGTCATGGGGGTACACCAGTCATCTGTTTCAAGGCACGTGGGCGCGAACGTTGACCTTATCGCAGCAGAACATCCAACATGGATCAAATTTCCTGTGTCAAATGCAGAGGTGAACAGTTCGAAGCAACGATGGGCTGATAAGCTAGGTTGTCCCTTCACAATCGGTGCGATAGACTGCACGCATGTCCGAATCGAGAAACCATATGGTCAGTTCGGGGACGAGTTCGTGAACCGCAAGAACTTTCCCTCATTCAATGTTCAGGCCACCTGTGATGAGAACGGCGTGTTCACCAGTATTGATGTCGGCTGGCCAGGTTCCGTCCATGATTCGAGGATCTTCCGGACATCGGAACTCCACGACGCCGTTTCGAGGAATGTAAGAGGATATCTGCTTGGAGACTCTGGCTATGGGATAGCGCCGTACATGATGACACCGTACACTGACCCAGACACGCCGGCAAAGCAACTGTTCAACATAGTGCACACGAGAAACCGCGTCGTCATCGAACAGGCATTTGGTCAGCTTAAACGACGATTTCCCATCCTACGGTACGGAGTACGTCTGAAGATGGAAAGCATCCCCAAGTGCATCACAACGTGCTTCGTGCTGCACAACATCTCCCGTCACCTTCATGACCCAGATGACGACCTGCGTGAAGAGGGTGAGGAAGTAGCGGATGACGACCAGGGTCAACGAGTCGAGCAGGCCCCGCGCATTGTTCGGCAGCAAGGTCAGCGAAAGCGGGACGAAATAGCGGAGCTGCTTCAAGCAAGACGGGACCAGTGAACTCTGCTTCATTTGGTAGTTTAAAATCTAATTTCAAGACACAGACATTGAAAATAAACTATAAGAACAATATTCATGTTTTTATTTTTGTTTTGTTTTATTTGTTTCGGGATATTCAGACAAATAAATCCAGATAAGAATAATGGTTATACCGTTTATGAACATTTATACCATTGCCTGCGTGTTTTTGTTAAATTACTTTGATGCGTAATAAGGTTCATAAAAGAAATACTCAAAATCATTTCAAATCATGTTAAAAACATTTTGTGGCTTGTAAAGAGATCAATGGCGAATACTAGTAGTATGTTTTAAAAAAGATACATTTATGCAGAGTCTGTCGTATCTGACCCAGGTACTTGTTGGGGCTTCTCAAGACGTTGTATTTTCATACGAGTGTACTTGAGCTGTTCCAAGAGGACAAGCCTCTGCAACTCTGTCGTAGAGAGGTTGATGGTTTCATCGGTCTCGCCTGACAGCACCTTCCGCTTGGTCCCTCGGCTAGGTCCGGGCGTGGATTGACTTGAGGCAGGTGTTGCAGACTTGATCTGAGCGTTCTGTGGAAACGAACAAAAAGTATTTAGTTCCAATAATAAGTTTATAATTGTATCACATCAAATAATATGGCTTCATATCATGCTGAAGAGTTGCCAAATAAAAGTGTTTAAATTGATATACATTTGATTTTTGTTTCATTTGTCATCACTAGTATTTGTAATTATGTTTGTTATGTGCTTGTATGATACATGAAGAATAATTGATGATGTTAATTTTGTATGAACATATTAAATAGAGTAATGATGAATAAGATTAAGGACATCAAAGCATTAACCTACAAATATGATATTAATATGCAATTAAAGTCAAACGTACCCTGTGACTGAGAGCAATGAATGGTGATTGACTTGAGCATGATGGAGTAGAGTGTGTGTTGGGTGATGTGAAGCCAGCAGAAATTGCACATGACATCTTGGTGACCACTGGGTTTTCATCGCCTTTCATGACGATGAAGAGCTCCTGCTCCCATGGGCACAGGATTATCTTGCGGTTTCCTGTCTGGTTTACATCAGTCTTTTTTTTAACGATTGTCTTCATGTTGGCAATTTTTTTCATGATCTGTTTTTCGTCCATCATTTTGCCAGTAGAGGTTGCTATCATGGCGATAGCTTGTCGAAGAGCCGATGTTTTCTTTTCCTTTGCTTGTGGTAGCTGGCATTTCTGCAATAGCACAGGGTACTCTTTGATAACTTTGACCAAGATTGAATTCAGATCCTGATCACCAGATTGCAAATTCTGTCCTTCCTCACAATCAGACGCCATTTTGTTTGCTCTTCACTTCTATAACAGGACATCAATGTACAGTGTAGAACGTCTAACTTGCTGTAGTCTTGAATTAAACTTCATGAATTGTCTTTTGTTTCTGCATGCACGTGCCCCTTTTATCCTTTTCAAATTATTTCAAATTGTTCACAGTATTTTGACCTTCAGAAGCTATTTGAGTAAGAAAAAATACTGTTGCCAGGTCGGGCACAACCAGGGCAAGCTATGTCAGGGACTAAACGACGTTTGCATACACTACGAATCCCCTTTGTTGTCCTGCAGTGCGATGTTCGCACAACCGTGACGATCCTTTGTTCAACCCGTAAGCAATTGCTTAGGCAGTTTAAGCAAAAGGTTTCAGTACAAGCAAAAGCTCGTGCATACGAATTCAAGCAATTGCTTGAACTTGATCTTTTGCTTGACAAGCTCTTGCTTGTGCTTAAAGCAATTGCTTATAAGCAATTGCTTGTCTTTATGCATACGGCCCATTAGCTCAGCCATTGGGCCGTATGCATAAAAACAAGCAATTGCTTGTGCTAGCCTTTTGCTTGAATCGGTATGCATGAAAACAAGCAATTGCTTGCAAGCAAAAGCATTTGCTTACAAGCACAAGCAATTGCTTACTGCTCGTAAGCAATTGCTTACCAAACAAGCAATGCTTGAAACCGTATGCAGAAAACGAACCTTTTACTTGTCTTGATAAGCAATTGCTTGCGTTTTTTCAAGCACATCCAGACCAGCTTGAGCTCTTGCTTACTCAGGGCATTCGCGTTTCAAGATCAAATTTTCATACCGTTTCAGGATGATTACGAGCTCCTTATTCCAGAGGTTATGTTGTGATTTCATATTTAATTAAATGTATGTTATTTTAGACTTTTTACGGCAATTTTCGTCCATCGATCTGCACAGAAACCCCCCTAATGCTCTGTGCTGTTTCCCCCTATTTGCGTAAGCAAAAATACTGCTGCCAGGTCGGGCACGAAGCGTTGTTGTCCTGCAGTGCGATGTTCGCACAATCGTAACGATCCTTTGTCCAACACGTAAGCAATTGCTTAGGCAGTGCAAGCAAAAGGTTTCAGCACAAGCAAAAGCTTGTGCATATGAATTCAAGCAATTGCTTGAACTTGATCTTTTGCTTGACAAGCTCTTGCTTGTGCTTAAAGCAATTGCTTATTTGCTTGTTTTTATGCATACGGCCCATTGTCTTTTTTGTCCTTATGATGGGTGAGCTTTTCTGATAAAGCAACTGCTATTGAAATTGAAAGTGTGTGATTTGGTATTGTATTCAAGCTTGTGGTGCTATTGTGAGCAGGCACTCAGCTTGGGCGAAGGTGCATTCCCCTGTCGATTGTTCACTGAGTAGTGATTAACTGATGATGTCACAACCAGTCAGCAATAGCATTTTATTTACTCTTGAGAGTTTTTTAAGAGGTGGGGGCTTAGCACCATGAAGACAAGTAATTGCAAAAACGTTTTTAAATATACAAAACCTATAGGTCATACAGTTTATTTCATGCGTACATTAATACAGATAAACAGAAGACAACATGCATTTGGTTGGCACGGCCCCTTTAAGTATTATTGTACATTCAACTTGATATCAAACTGATGGGGGAGGCAGAAAACTTGTATGAATTGAAACTACAATAACATACTTACACGTGTTAGTTTCATAGCACTTACCCCAGTGAGGACACCTTCTGCAAATCAATAGAAATACAGAGCAATGTATCATGACTGTTATTTAAAGAAACATTCGTTATTTGTAAAAAGGCCGCCTTCTACATAGATGTTTAAAAATATATTTGTCAGTTACATATTGCCTCTAACACGGTTTAGGTAAATTTCTCATGACTTATAATGATAGTGTATGAGCATTTGAATCGGAGGTAGAGCCTGTATTGGACGACTTAAAAATGTCAGAGTTTATTTTTTAGAAATCTTACCAATATCGCACATCGTTTTCTCCATTTTCAATACAACTATACTAACAGAAAGGTGACGTGTACATCGTACTGGAAAATAGAAACGTCCCTTTCATGGCATGTGATAATTCACTTACACCATTAGTGCACGGGTATCTTTTCGGGGGGGGGGGGGGGGGGGGAGATTGATATACTTTTCCTGAATATCATCCTTCGCGTTTTTCACTCAAGCAATCAAAAAAGTATTTACCAAAGATGCCCGAATTTGTTTGTGTGTTCATTCGGACTTTCTCCTGAAAATTACTTTATATTGCTCTTAAAATACTTGACATCCCTTTGTTCAATCTCTCGGGGAGGGGGGGGGGGGGATTAGTGGAGGTGGTGCAGCCCCCTATCACCCCCTCCCCAACTCGTACGCCTATCAATTACAACTGTAAAGCGATAATATTGTACTCATTTTCGATGATAACTGATAACTCACTTCTTTTCCAGCGGATGATGACGATGATGATGATGATGATGATAATGATGATCAGTACGGCAATGATGACTCCCATGACTATTACTGGAGTGTTTTCTGTAGAGTCTTTTTTGTTTCCAGGTATATCTGCATTTTCTGCATTTGTTGTTGATAGAAAGGGGAGAGTCTGTAATGGAGTAGCTAATACCGTACATGCAGTAAATATAGCGACTTGTTAAAAAGACCAAAGTACTGACAATAATCGAAAATGAAATGTGTTGTTCTCTTGGCATACAATCGTTTATGAAGATACATAATACATCCCTATATAGATTAGGGAGTGACGTTTTGAGTCCCTTCATGTGGTCATTACCGTACTGACCGGCGTAATCGTCGCATCCTTTTTCCAAATAAAACGCAAAGTCGGGATGCGGCGTGTACGCGTCGATAGTCAAAATTGGACTTTTATTATAGGCCTCAAACAACATAATATGTGTGGGACTAGAGTATTCTAATAAGGTATAGATTTGCCCATTTTGCAGTGGCCTCAGTCGTACGCACACAAGGGGATTATCTCGTGTGTGATCCTCTGAATGAATAGCTTAATACAATCATATTCAAGCGAATGGAAAAGCATATGAAACCGTTATCCACCATATAACTTTTTATAATTACCCTATACGATACATTAATATGCTGAACTTTGAAAAATACTGTAAATTTGTTGTGTCCACATACAATTTAGTACCTAAGTTTGCAATAACATGTATGACATGTTTTCGGCAGTGATCGCAGTCCTAATTTCTACAATATACCCTGCAGGAAATAACACACTCATCCACAGTGTTAACACAGTCTGGACACAGTGTGTTTCACAGTGTAGACCACAATGTTAAATAAGAGCGTTTGTTAGCGTGAAAGCCACACGGTGAGGGCATTATCGCCACAGTGTGAAATTGCCTTCGTTCACAGTAAGTAAAACGGTGCGCTCACAATGTGTATCTTAACAATTTCACAGTGTGTTCACATACTTTCAGACTGTGAAAACGCTCGAATCTAACATTGAGATCCACACTATGAAACACAGTGTGTTCATACTGTCTTCAAATTATGGATGGGTGTGATCTTTCCGGCAGGGTAATTCAAGTAAAGCACGCGTTCAACAGAATATGATAATAAATGTGTCTGAATTCCATTCCGTATTTCCGTGACGGTCAAGCTTATTAGAAAGTTATTGCTAAAACGAATGCCTCGGCTGCGCATGTGTATAACCATTCATCGGCATGAAACCATTACTATTTGGTTGACTGAGCCCAAGTTTATGACGAAATTACCATTTTTAAAGGGGAAGGAAATCCTATCCTTTTGAATTACTGGATGTGATTATACAGTGGCGGATCTACGGGGGGGGGGGGGGGGGGAGGGGGGGGGGGGGGGCAAAAATAGCAAAAAAAAATCGCCGCTTCGCGGCTCGTGGACGATACTCCGCATCGTCATTGGATCAAACCCCCCCTTAGCAAAAAGCTAGATCCGCCCCTGTTATAGCATCATAAACTCCTGTCATTGCTAGTCAGTTAATATGCTCTCATCACAATCATGTGCAGACATGTTCCTCTCAGGGCAAAATTGTATTAAAAACTGCTTGCTTATCAAATTAATATTGGTCGTTTATTATCAAGGAGGACGTTTTGTGTTGCGTAATGTTTTTTTTTTTGCAGTCAGAAAATCAATTGTTTATAATTTTGTTGAATAATACGAACATTATTTTTTGACCCGAGAATACCAGGATCTATAGCAAGAATCTGGTTCATATCATAATATTATCATAGAAACGCCCAACTTCCACCACAAGTTCATGACTCTTGTCGTAAAACAATAATGAGCATTGAGTTGGTGCGGTGAACAGTTGCGTTATACTACTGTTTAAATTACCAGGGACTAAGAATTGGACAGACTGCTCGAAAGGGGCATATCTGCTGGAATTTCCACCACTGCCGTCAATGACCCTGCAAACCAATGATGTGTCTTCTGTTTCCTTATCGTAAGTTGTGACTAGTTCTCCGCTGCTGCTGAAACTTCGCACGGCCAAGACCTCTTCGTCGCCTGGCGTGCGTTGCCAGGATATAATGATATTGGCGGGAAAACCATAGAATTTGCAGGTGAGGGAACTGTTGGATGACCCATTCAACCAACATGCGCTCTCGGCAACATCAATGCATTCTTCAATGTACACTTCTGCGTAAAGGAAACAATATTGTTTGACACTTAAATGGCAAAGTATATCTAGATAAATATACGTTCCGGTTAATCTACACATTATTAAATGCAGATTACGTTTTACTATCAAAATATGAATTGTTACAATTAAGCTTGCTTCGATGTTAAAAAAGAAATCTTACTAGTTTAGTTCAGAGGATGTTTCCAAACACCACACTGCAGCAGTTGATACAAGCAGGTTGTGAAGTATTTTGTTGGTACATAAACCTTCGGTTACCACGGATATTCTTATTCAGAGGAAACCACCGTATAGACTTTATGATTGCCATTAATTATTACATCACATCATAAATAAACTGCGACGCTACTTCAAATCACCATATAGATATGGATATAGCCGAGCTAAATCTGGACGGATTTTGATCACCCATACTGTGTTATGATTTGTGTTATTGTTCAATAGACCGCTTCGGTAATGTATGCAAATGATATGCGTATGACGTCAGACTCCCCGGCAAGCTCCGGCAAACCTAGCTTGCCGGACCTAGTTACTAGTTACTATTACGTCATACGCATATTATTTGCATACATTACAGAAGCGGTCTATTAGTACATGTGCACTTCGATCTTTGATGATCTTTCAGCCCCCCACGCGACTCGACCAGAACGTTGATGTTCCCTTTAGTTATTTGTTACAAGCCCGTAACTGCGGGGTGCGTAGTGCGTACGCAACCCCCTCAAACAAAAAAGGGAACCAAAACCCCAGAAAGGTCCAATTGTTATCGGTCTCGGCCATCTAAACCTGTTACACAAACAAATTATGCTTTCCTCGAATGCTTGAAAAATAATGTTTATTTTTGAGGAAAGCAAAACATATCGTATTGTTCAAATTTGCGTTCAAATACGTATTTTAGATGTATCTCAACATTTACCCATTATTCTTACTTTACTTAAATTAACTGGTGAAGGTAAATCAAGGTAAATTAATAAGTTATTTAATTTCTTACCTGGTACGTAAAGCTCAAACGTTCTGGAGGTTACTGATGCAGACACACGATGGTCACATCGATATGATCCGGCATCTGCGACATTCACGTTGAGCAATTCAAGTTCATAGGAATAGGACACTCTGTACTTGTCTGGTTTCGGGAACTCGGGGTCACCATCTTCATATTTAGTAAAAATTGCTACGGTGGTGGAATTAGAATTCTTGAGCCATGCCAGTGATGTCACGTCGTTTATATTTTTGTCGACGCCACATGATATAATTACATCGTCTCCTGATCTTGCCATCACAATCTCTGCATGGTGAAAACATGAACAATGTCATTATCTCATTCTAAATGTAAAACTAAAAGTTAAGGATAATTTTGGCTGAGAAAGTTAACCAGGTTCAGCTTCATACAATATTTAGAAAAGAGATACCATGATTTAAAGGGATAGTTCCGAAACAATTAATTTGGTGATGTAATGACAAAAGTAAGTTAAAGGGGACCACCAGGCAAAGAACAACACATTATTATATGTTTTGGTACCGTTTTGTGATATCAAATAGATACCCAACATTTTGCAAAGGGTTGTGTAATTCATAAACAAAGCAATTAATTTCCACCACTACTATTTCCTGGTTGAATACGGGCCAACCATTTGCGAGTGCGCCAATGCTATTCACGCGTACATTTGTAGACAATAGATTCGCGGGCGATTCGTTCTGCTCTGCACACATCGCAATTAACCGCACACATCGCAGTCTTCGCAATTCAGACCGCATGAATGCATGCGTTTCCAATTACATTTTTTTTCTTCTGGAAACATATTTTTGTGAACTTGTTGATGGAATGGAATACTAAAGATGTTACCTTTCTTAAATAAGAATATTATTTTTGGGTGGTGGTACCCTTTAATACATACCCATTTTCCCGTCTCTACCCCCCCCCCCCCCCCCCCCCCCCGGAGGGGGTGGGGGCACTCGAATTATTTTTTGACGGGGGTGTGCCACAAGGAACTCTGAAATGTGGGTCTTAAGAGCTGACTATACAAGCACAAAATATAGGGTCTTTGGAGCTACACAAACCCTGAAACGAGAGTTGGTCTACGGAGCAGACTAAAACTACAAAATACATGGACTTGGAGCAACCAAAGACATACGGAAACCCTCAAATGGTGGTCCGAGGAGCTGACTAGAAGAAGAATAATGGACTTGGCGCTACTCAACTACCTAGCCAAGTCATTCCGAGCAGGCGCGCTGGAAGCAGCTTTGGATTGGGGGGGGGGGGGGGGGGGGGGGCAAAACTCCAAGGGGGCTCACAACTTCTGCTTGTAGGGGATCATGCCCATCCACATTCTGGGTTTTCAACTTTGAGCCAGATGTGAGAGTGAGACATTGCGAATAATTGACACACTAATATATATGTATACCCCAAAACACACACAACAACATAAACCATAATTATGCAACATTGTATGATCCAACAACACACAGCCAATAATGAGTCCCGAGGGAGCGAAGCGCCTGAGGGCTGGGGCAGGGAGGGAGGGGGAGGGTTTGGGGTAAGAAAGATTTTGCATTTATGGACTTGAAATTGTGCAATCTGTTGCATACCTAGATAGGAAATTCGGGCTTAAGATTAACTGTATCTGGGAAAGCGTATTATGATTTGATATATTTTTCACGAAGAAAACAAATAATTGACGCACTAATAAATATGCACCAAAACTCACACATAAATATTGTATTTAGTGTCATACACAGTTCCAACATAAGCCATATGGCGCATGTATGATCCAACAACATGGCCTACAGCCAATAATGAATCCCGAGGGAGCGAAGCGACCGTGGGCTTGGGCAGAGCCAGAGGGGGAGGGTTTGGGAGGGGGTATCCCCCTCCCACGGGGAAGAGTTTGCATTTATATACTTCAAATGGTGCAATTTGGTGCACTTCATGACCGCGTGAAGGAAATGTAGAATCCGAGTTAAACAAACAAAAAAAGAATCAAATGTCTATGCTCTCATCAGATGTTTACAACAAACTGAGATAATCTGTTCGCGCGCGAAGCGCGCAGTGAAAATTGAAAATGGATGTATAAACTAGTTTTTGAACGTTAGCTCATACATTTGATTTTGTCTTTCCCACTCTTTTTTAAATATTTGTTGGGAGGAGTTTTTGCCCCCACACTTTTTGGATTGGGGGGCGGCCGCCCCCCTGCCCTCCCACTTCCGGCGTCTATGATTCCGAGGGTCTATGGAGCGGCTATTTTTGAAATTCGGGTATCTTGAGAGCGGTAATCGGGTGTGAAAACGGGGGTCTTGTAAGCGGCACATACCCGTCTTACATTGTACATGAGTGCCCCTCGGGTCTCTACCCCTTTCAGTTAATCGATCCCCTGTTATTTTTTTGAATAGCCTATGGCCCTATTCCTCTACATATGTACATTACGGAGGTTCAGCTTGGTAATACGTCTGACATATGTCTATCAGCCTTTTCACACGTAGCTGAAAACTCATGTTTACAATCGATATTAAGAAGGAAAAAAATACGATTGCAAACGAGCTACTTTGGTACGTGTGAATGGACCTTTCCAAACGAGATAGACAATTGTGATTCGCCAAACGCGATTAGGCAATGGTATGGTGGCATAATAGGGACATTTTGGCCAAATTTTGGCCAAATGAAAACAAAATTTGGCCAATATTTGGCCAAATGTGTATCATTTGGCCAAATGTTGGCAAATATTTGGCCAAAATTTGGCATAAATTTGGCGAATATTTGGCCAAAATAATTTCGCTCCAAAAGTCATACCAGCGTAGGGAGCTTTTGCATTTTTAGGTGATACGTATAGCGTATCACCTATTGTTATTACTCAGCGGGTGCTTCCACAATCGCACAATACGTCACGATCATCTCTGGTTTTGTTTATATAATTCGTGTCATGTTACAAGGCTCGATCTCGATAAGATCTTGTTCATAACATATCAAATTATCATGCGACAACATTTGATAACGCTACCACGATCCGTCGTCATTTCCCGTGGCCATTCCGATCTCTAAATATACCGCAATTGTGGAAACACAAAATTATTCTTTTTCTTTTTTCTTTTTCTTTCCACGTTTTTTGTGTGTCGTGTTTGTAAAATTTGGCTGGGGATATGATAATGAAACTTGGTGAATATTATAGACCTTGGTCCGAAACTGTGCACCTGGGTAATGATTATGACGTCACTACCCTGTGACGTCATAGAGACGCCATTTTGTGAAATATTTAAACAGCCCATATCTTTCTTACGTAATGGTATATTTTAACCAAATTTTGTATATGGAAAGCTAAGGCCAAGGGCTATAAAAAAAATGTCGCAGCCAAGGTCGTACGGACAACGACGGACGCGTACGCGCGCGTCAAAGGGTAAAAATCCTTGAAAAA
The DNA here is from genome assembly GCA_037951105.1 of Echinarachnius parma. Lineage (NCBI taxonomy): Eukaryota > Metazoa > Echinodermata > Echinoidea > Clypeasteroida > Echinarachniidae > Echinarachnius > Echinarachnius parma. Next base: position 124,017 of record JBAMJV010008587.1, read on the forward strand.
TTCTCAAATCGACCCGCGAACCAATTTTCCATACGTTTTAGGTCATTCCGAGCATTTCAAAATTTTGCGCGCGCGCTTTTTCACGCGTAGCGCGCACGGAACGAAAAAGTCGCGTTTTTTTTTCTTGGAAACTGTTCCCAATACTTTTTATGATAAATTAAAACAGTTTCCAGATCTCCTCGACCAAAAATGCCCGAATGCGAGGGCGTAAAACCTTAAAATCCGCGAGTGCTGCTATGCGCAAAATATGTACAAAATATGCCCTTTTTTAATTGATAATAATATTTAAAATCCGTGGTCAATTTTGTTAAAAGTATTTTTCCTTGCAGACTAATGAGTTGTAAATATGACGTCATGCATCCTTATTGCCAACCAAACATCATTACGTAATCATATGACCATGAGAAGTGAACATTAGCAGTTTTCAACGATTTTATCATTTGCGATTATGTATATATTGTGTTTGGATTCCGATATCTCGGTCAATTCTGCTTGAATTTGTCCCAAGTTTTGATATCTTGTAGCTGGCCGGGATGATTTTGAACAATTACTAGCTCTTTGTTACCGGAAATGTGCCGATGCGCGCGTGTTACACATGCAATCCGCGCGTGCTGCCATATGTAAAATATGTGAAAATGTGGTAAAAACAGGCCCTTTTTAATTGATCATAATTTTGAAAATCCATGTTCAGTGTTTTGGTTGTTATGTATTCGTGACAGAGTATGAGTTGTAGGTATGCTGTGATATTCAAAATTTGCCAATTTTATTTTGATTGATTTCATAAATTTTGTATTATGTTTGGAAGGTGTAGTTGTGTTTCTATTTCCTTCGATTCTGCTCGAATACGTCTACAATTTTGATATATTGTAGCGGAGATCTGGAGGAAAAATAATATGTTCCTATTATTTTGCTCAAATAATGGCAACATTTGTTTTTCCTTTATTGCAATTTAGCATACAAATATTTCAAGATATTCCGAGTAAGCCGTTATATTTCTTTTGTTTCGTAACTTATGGTGTTTTTAATTAGATGTTTGAAAACAGTAATTGGTTCTCAAAACAGGGCACATTAAATTGGTGCATATAATGCGTTGCCAATTAACGTGACTAAGCCGCCCTCCCCAAAGTATGTGGCTTTGCCCCTATACTACGTCATACAATTTTATAAAACGCCCATCTCTTTTAGTAATGGTCAAAATAATCTCTCAACCCTAGCGTTTGTGTGTAGTAATCCCTATTAGTGCTGCAATAATGGGGAAATAATTTTGACTCGTACTGTACGTGTATATAATGTACATATCACGAAACCCCTTTCTTCACATGCATGTCTGTTTTATACCATGGAGCCGCTGCGACCTCCTAGAGATATACTACAGGATTTTTTAGGGAGGTGTGTGTTGATCGAATTGATCAAACCCAGACTGGTTATACCAAAGACTAAAAATTGTACCATCTGCCTTCTAGCAATTGGCGCTCGGCATTTATAGAAGGGAATGTTTAACACACGAGTTACTAGAGAACTAGCACCCTTCTGTAACTTGTACTACGTAAAGGAGAAGTGGGGCTTATAATAACATATTATGTGCACAATTTTCACGGGAAGGACTTCAACTAACTTTAACTTATATATTTAGGCGGGTAGCACAAATATCCCGCACGGTATATTCATGTAATTACGTTGGTGTATTTGTCCATTTATTACGATTAACATAATCTTAATTTTAAAATAATTAGCAAATCGCGATTCGCAAATTGAGTTTGTAAATGTTTCTGTGTGAAAACACTGTATACCACATTCAACATTCACCGATTTTGTCCATTAAGGAACAAACCTATAGTTATGCGTGAGTAGTGTGACTTTGGCCTTGATGACCTTGATGACCTTGGCACGCATAGGGCTAATAATGATAGATGTATTCCTGGACTTACCTGTGTCACCATTCACTTTGAATGTAGTCAAAACACAAAGGCCCAGAAGAACCATTGTAGTACGATATATTCGCTCCATTTTGCTGATATATCTGCGGACAGTACGACAGAGAGAGAGAGCGAGATGAAAGGGGGAGGGGGGATATGAAAAATATTGCTGGTTTGATTTTTGAATTTGACAACAATCTTGATTATACCAGTAAGTTTACCATAATGGACGTCAGTTACCAAAAACCAAGATTTTTGTAAAATTTCTTTGGCCAACTCTCTTTTGATCAATACAAAAAACATTTGGGATGCCAACCATTAGTCAAAGTTACAACGTTATATCAGTTACCATGATTTAACATCAATTACCATGATGTAACATGATTTCCAAGGGAACAATGATAATTGACAAATAAATTTACCATCAGGAGGCATTATCAAATAAAGCAGTATAAGGTTCTTTCAAAAGACTCAACATGTGATGTATGTAGTGAATGTAACGTCAGTTACCAAAATCGTGGATGAAATTTAATTTCCTTTTGTTTATCTGTACGTTTTATCTCCCAGTAAGTGTAAATGGGGTGGAAAACCATTAAATTATCTGCTTTTGTCAACAACAAAAAACACATAAAAGGGAAACTTTGTACACATTTTTGTACACATTTCCCCACCCCCATCCCTCTCAACTTTGCAACCCAGCACTAATCTCCTCCCACTTGCCATCCATTGTATCTTTCTACTACCCTCTTGAACACCTCCTTTGTTCCATATCCTGTTCTTTCATTGCTCATCTCATAGCTCTCCAGCCACCACTTGACTCATTCTCCCATCCCCAGTAGCCGTCATCAGCATTTCTTTTGTTCCTGTCTACTCTAGCCTGCTACTGCATGTACACCTCCTCTATAATAATAATAATAATGCATTTATATAGCGCATTTTCCATATAAAATGTTCAAAAGCGCTGTTCAAGTTCAAGTTATTGAAAGAGGTGAGTTTTCAATTGTTCTTTGAAAAGATTGAATGAAGCTTGGTTGCGGAGGGTCATACCCCCGTCACACAGGCTACGCTCTCGCTGCGCTCCTAATCCCCATTCATAAATTTGGCAGTGGGAGGCGAAGCATTGTCCGAACGATGATTAAATGACGAATGAATGGGAGGATTATCGCACATAGGTGAAAGGATAGCCTCTCATGCATGGACATACAATGGCTCCCTGAACAAAAGAGTAGGTCGCCGAAGACACACGAATGAGAAAAAAGGTTCGCACAACCGTAACGATCCTTTGTCCAACACGTAAGCAATTGCTTAGGCAGTGCAAGCAAAAAGGTTTCAGCACAAGCAAAAGCTTGTGCATACGAATTTAAGCAATTGCTTGAACTTGATCTTTTGCTGGACAAGCTCTTGCTTGTGCTTAAAGCATTTGCTTATAAGCAATTGCTTGTTTTTATGCATACGGCCCAATGTCGTGGGCATTCGGGCATTCAAATTCGTCGATTGGCATATTGGCGAGCAATTGTAAATGTGTGCATTGTAATTGCTCATGGGCGTACACTTAGTATGTACGAGAAGAAATAAACATGTAGAGGGCGGGATGTTTGAATTAAATGAATGATAAAACAAAGCAAAGAAGTATCAACATGATGAAAAATTATGAAATTGATAGATAAATTGAATGAAGATTGGATAATTAAATATGTATTGAAATTAAAACTTGTTTGAATTTTAATGCTCTTAAAGAGAAAATTAATATAGCGAACAACATTTGAAGACAAATCGTTCTAATTTGAATGATCGAATCGTCAGTTTGGCTGCTGTTGTTACGAATTTGACCGGTAAGGGTAGGGCCAACATCGAAAAACTGGCTTCCTTAAGGACTTAGGTTGCCAGATATCCACAACAAGTTTAAACCAATTTTATTTGCAAGTATTTTTAATGAGAAAAATTAATTCAGAGGTCTACCTCCAAAAATTTGTTGCGAACACCTCCAAATCCAAGATGGCGTCCAAAGAAGTAGCCGTTTTGACTTGCTATAGACAATTAGCGAAATTTCCCAAACAACACCTGAAATAAGCATGCTTTTGCAGTCATATTAAAGACAATAAAATTTCCTATAATCTGATACCAAACACAATGGGTTTCAAGATATGTAACACGGTCATTTTTAGCACCAAACTCAAATTTTAGGCCCTTTTTCCCAAAAATATGAAATTATTGACTTACATAATTCAGCATATATCAATAATTGCACTGGGAGTTGAATTAATACTTTTCAGAAAACTGTCCAGTTATATCAGCAATACTCTGTGAAAATTTCCATTGTTAACCGTATCTGAACAAAAAGTTATAATAACTGGAAGTCAGCATTTGATATCGACCAATACAGCAAATTTGTACGATTTCGAACACTATACAGGGTGCCCCAATAAATGTAATTCTTGTTTACGGACTTTATTCAAGAAATGCTCCTAAATAATGACATATTGTTTATACCCTTGTTTAGCAAAACCTTAATTTTTCTTCTTTTATGTCATAAATATGCCGCCATCGGTTTGCAATACACGAAAATAGAAGTATCGGAAATTTCACTGCAATAATAAATCCATCATGCAAAGTGCACTATTTAGTGCAATATTCGAATGGGAGGCGCTCGTCCTTTACAGTTGGATCGACCATATCTGGATAATTATGTTTATAACATGATTATTATTCGAAACACCACAGTTAGCTAGACTTTTTCAGGGTTCGATGAAAACTTTGAATAGGCTTATTAGGTTTATCGTAGAATAACTTTTTGTACCACCGTGTACATTTGTAACCATAGACAACAACAATAGAAATACAATAAATCATATATCTGGCTACTACAAGCCGCATTATGCACACTAATTTTCGTGTGAACATGGAGGAAAACTTATCACATGTGAAATATCACCCTTTACCTGCTATTTTTAAGTTTTTTAAATAAATATTTGTTGATTTGGTATATTTTTGTCCATAATCGGCTGTTGTTACCATGGTTACATGAGTACAGTGTAGTGCACACAAACTAAACATTCGGCTTGCTGAGGCTTTTCGGTGTGGTACATATTAGTTTAGCAACTGAGTTTGTTTTGTTTTAATACTGGGTCAGACAATTTGTATAGATCTTTATGGTCTCCAGGTACATGTAATAAGATATGAAGGGTGCATACCTTGCGATCAAGATGGTGTTCGAATCTAGATACGCTCTGCACATATTACAGTATGTCCCGCATATTGTGTACTTCAGTAAGACACTTAAATTCAAGATAATGAACATGATCTTGACAGTGTTTTAAACACATCATGGACACCCAGTATGATTCGAATTCGCAATATGCATGGCATGCGCGTCAGTATGCAGCTGACTGGAATGCTCCATGTGGAGTGGAATTAAGTTCATTTTTAGCGCTTGATTTATGATAAATGTAGTTAAACAAATACAAGACAGACACGACATCTACACAGACTACATAATGATGGTGGAATATTCAATCATATTACAAGAAATGGTGTTTTTATTTTTATTTGTTCATAACTGGAATTGAAGGTGTCCCGAGATTGACGCAATCATTATGAAATACAAATCCTTACACATTTTTGAGACACCCTGTATAGCATGAGAATTCATGCAAAACTACCCGTTTTGTCGATATCAAATGCTGACTTCCAAGAACTATAACTTTTTGTTCAGATACGGTACACGCTTGAAATTTTCAGAGAGTATTGTTAATATAATTGGACAGTTTTCTGAAAAGTATTCATTCAACTGCTAATACAATAATTGATTTATGCGTAATTATGTAAATCTATAATTTCATATTTTGGGGAAAAAATGCCTACAATTTGAGTTTGGGGCTAAAAATTACCGTGTTACATATCCTGACTTCCAGGGTGTTTGGTATCAGATTTTAGGAAATGTTATTGTCTTTAATATGACTGCAAAATAATGTTGATATGAGGTGTCGTTTGGGAAATCTCGCCAATTATCTATAGCAATACAAAACGGCTGCTTTTTTGGACGCCATCTTGATTTGGAGGTGTTCGCAACACATTTTTTGAGGTAGACCTCTGAATTATGTTGTCTCATTAAAAATACTTGCAATTAAAATCGGTTTAAACTTTTTGTGGAGATCTGGCAACCTAAAGTCACCTTTTTCGACTTTGGCCCTCCTCTTACGGGAAAACTGATAGTATATCTATCAATCATATTTTAATACGTTCTCGAAGTTGTTTGTTATTGCGATACTAGCATGTCTTTTTCATCCGTATATTGTTGTTTAAGAACAGAACGCTGCATGCTGTTTTACTGATAAGCGGCTGATGGGAAATTAAACTAAAAAATAATGTAATTATTTTAGTTTCTGTATTGACGCATGTTGTATGAACGAAAAGAAATTTATAATTATTTTACTGCATCAGCCCCTTTTACTGCCTGTGCACAAATTGCTTGATGATAATTATTAATTATTTTGCGTGTCTGGAGAGTCACCGACTCACCGCATGTTGGTTTCAGTTTAGTTTGACTACGCAAGCCACACGTATTAATATTATCTAGTTATCAAAACTAGCAAGGAATATACAATCTGACAGTGAAGTTCGTACGATTTATTCCTATGTTACGAGTTTATTGAGTTTCGATGGTAGCAGCATCAGTTTCGGCATACACACTTTAAAAATACCAAACGCTAGCATTTAACACATATCTATCATGCATTCAGGACTGAATATCGTGATTGTCATCATTTTCAAGGCTACATGATAACCTTTTAACACATATTTCATGCCAAGCAGGATTGCCGGAAATGTTCTCCTCACTCGAAGTCCTACTGCTGTTATTCCTGCATTTATTTGCCCTATGTAAGTTTAATTTTTCTACATGTTACAACATTGATTATGTGTGAACAATGCCGGAACGTATTGGCTCATTTATCTGCCTTGACGGCAGACCACTGTTTACTGAGGTAAGTGGCTCAAAGCAACAGCCATTCACACCTAGCATCGCCTGGTTTGTCATAACGCGGTCTCGGTTGGATAGCCCGCAAGTTCCGCGTCTTGTTAAATAAGCCAAATTTGTTGATGTATCGTGATATTTTGCATACTCCTGACTGTACTTAAAGGTGAATTAATAATGTGATTGGTGTATTTAATAGCAAAGAGGTGACTTTGCCCTTTCCAATAATGTAAACATTATCGAGACGCAAGCATATAATCAGTTATTTAACAATGTGAATATAATTTATTATTTTGTTTCTTTTTCCATTTTAACTTTAATTCTCACCCTTATATCTCAGTCAGATGGTAAGGAATCAAATAATAACATGAACTTTGGAATCTTATTCGTTGTATAAACAAATTTATTTTCATAAACACTGCATTTCTCTTCCAGTTGTTGGTATTGCTAATACTGGAAACAGTTACATACTTTTGAACACACTATCAACTGTTTTGACTGACTACTGGAGGCTGCCATGTTGTCCAATGGGGGTGCAGCTTGTTATTCCGAAGAATCGTTATTCCGAACACACACGTTTGGTATACCTGAGGATTCATTAATCCGAACATTATAATTATAGGGTTAGTTTATCCGAATATTTGTTGCATTAATCGGAAGGTTCGTTATTCCGAGGGTTCGTTTTTTCCCGAAAATGATATAGGGTTCGATATTCCTAAGGTTTGTTTATCCGATAATGTGACCGGGTTCAATATTCCGAAGGTTCGTTTTTTTTCCCGAAAATGATATAGGGTTCGATATTCCTAAGGTTTGTTTATCCGATAATGAAATCGGGTTCAATATTCCGAAGGTTCGTAAATCCGAAATGAAATGGAGTTTGTTAGTCCGAAAATGAAATAGGGTTTGTTAATCCAAAAATAAAATAGGTTTGTTAATCCAAAAATGAAATAAGGTTCGTTAATCCGAAAATAATTTGTGGCATAGCCAGGAGGGGGGGGGGGGGGGGGGGGGGGGCAGCGTTGTCGTTGCCTTGTTATGGGATGAAGGGCTGATCGTTTCCTCCCCCCCCCCCCCACCCCCCCCCCCCCCCCCCCACACACACCATTGGTGACAAAAAATACAGAAAACATAACACACATATAAAAATCGTACACTAGAAATGAACCCCTTGTGGGGAATTTTGCCCCAACACGTACCCTGCCCCCGAATGGTCTGATCCTGGCTACGCTAAGTGCTCAGACATCCATAAGAACCAGTAGGCCCATACTATAGCCATTTTCTGACTGAGATGGCTATTTTACATTTTAGGAGCTAGTTATTTTTTAGGAGCGCGCCCTCAAAACGGGTGTGTCACTGATTGACCTCTCATCAGCCTACGACACTGTATGGAGGGTTCCATGACATATGCTCCGCCAACATATGCTCCGCCGACATTTGCTCCGAAAAATGCGACAAATGCTCCGCGACAAATGCTCCGCGATATTTGCTCCGCCCACATTTGCTCCGCCGACAATTGCTCCGCCGACAATTGCTCCGCCGACATTTGCTCCGCTGACAAATGCTCCACCGACATTTGCTCCACCGACAAATGCTCCACCGACATTTGTTCCGCCGACAAATGCTCCGCCGAAATTTGCTCCGCCGACAATTGCTCCGCCGACAAATGCTCCGAAGATGCGACAATTGCTCCGCCGACATTTGCTCCGCCGACAATTGCTCCGCCGACAATTACTGCGCCGACAAATGCTCCGAAGATGCGACAATTGCTCCGCCGAAAATGCTTCGAATATGTTTAGCGGACAATTGTTCCGCCGAAATATGCTACGGAGATACGACATTTGCTCCGGTGACAATTGCTCCGCAGAAGTATATGCTCTGAAGTTGACAGTACTTCAAATGGTCCAAAAACAACATATGTTCCTCAACCATAATTGTTCCACCGACATTTACTCCGCTGAAGATTAAACTCTTGAATGAATTCTCAAGTACCTTTGGTATGAAGTGCGCTTTTATATGTTATGCGAATCTCTTGTGAAATTGGAGTACAATCGATTCAGTAACCATCGATTCATTCAAATATTTTATTGGCTGGTTTGTTTGTTTCACGTGTCTTTTTTTCTCCAAATTTTGGAAGCCGATACGGGGTAAATGACGGTCGAGACCGCTTTTAAATGGTCTCGAGACCGGCCAAAATTTTTAAAGGGGGGGGGGGGGGGGGGGTTGAAATCTCCGAGTCTATGTATTTTGTAGTTTTAGTCTGCTCCTTAGACCCCTCAACTCCCCTTTCAGGGATTTTGTAGCTCCAAAGACCCTATATTTTGTGCGTATCAGGGATTTTCTAGCTCCAAAGACCCTATATTTTGTGCGTTTCAGGGATTTTGTAGCTCCAAAGACCCTATATTTTGTGCTTGTAGTTAGCTCTTCAGACCCCCATTTCAGAGTTCCGTGCGGCACACTCCCGTCAAAAAGTAATTCGAGTGCCCCCCCCCCCCGGGATCCGCCCCCTCCCGACGTTCACACACACACACACACATTCACACACACACACACACACACACACACATACACATATATATATACAAAGGAAGTATTTTAAATCGCAATGACTATATTCTATAATGTTGCATGCATATGTCTGTAAGGGTATTGGGTACCGTGACAACATCGTTATGATTACACGTGGAAAGGGTTTGTAAGAGGGAGCAAGACATGAGATATCAGCTTCAGGAAATTTGAAAATTGAGACAATGGGGGCATTTCATGAAACTTGTCGGCTCTGACGATTTGTCATTCGCTGACAGTTACCATAGTAACATTCAGCTACCAGTGCTTTGAGCCCCCCCCCCCCCCGGATACTAACAAAATGTCGTCTTTGCCGGCGGAGCAATTGTTGACGTAGCTAATGTTGGCGGAGTAAACGTTAGCGGTGTCGGCGGAGCAATTGTCGCATCTTCGAAGCATTTGTTAGCGGTGCATTTGTCGGCGGAGCAAATATCGGCGGAGCAATTGTCGGCGGAGCAAATGTCGGCGGAGCAATTGTCGCATCTTCGGAGCATTTGTCGGCGGAGCAATTGTTGGCGGAGCTAATTTCGGCGGAGCATTTGTCGGCGGAGCAAATGTCGGCGGAGCATTTGTCGGCGGAGCAAATGTTGGCGGAGCAATTGTCGGCGGAGCAAATGTGGGCGGAGCAAATATCGCGGAGCATTTGTCGCGGAGCATTTTTCGCATTTTAGGAGCAATTGTCGGCGGAGCATATGTCGGCGGAGCATATGTCGTGTCACCGTATGGAGACATGGCCTGCTACTCAAAGCCTCCCGCATCTTCAAGTGTCAGACAACCATGCGCATCCTTGCTTCCATACTCAGCAACAGAAGATTCAGAGTTTCATTGGAGGACAAACAAGCTCGGCTAGAACCCTAAACGACGGCCTCCCTCAAGGATCTGTCTTGGCTCCGATACTTTTCAACATCTATGTAAGTGACATGCAGGAGACCACTTCCAGGAAATTTGCATATGCAGATGACATTGCACTAGCTACCCAATCCACCGATTTCAACGTACTTAGCACAACCCTCACCGAAGACATGAAGAAGATGGAGGACTACTTCACCTACTGGCGCCTTCGTCCCAATCCCAATAAGACTACATCCACTGCATTCCACCTCAGTAACCGACAAGTGAAAACAGAACTGAAGGTCACCTTCTGTGGCAAAACAGTCAAGCATGAAGAGTTCCCCAAATACTTTGGAGTTACCCTGGACCGCAGCCTCACCTATCGTGAACATCTCAAGAGGGTTTGTGGAAAACTGAAGACCAGAGTCAACATTATCCGGAAGCTTGCAGGAAACAGCTGGGGTTCAGGCACACAAACCCTCCGAACAGCCTGCATAGCACTAGTCTACTCTGTTGCAGAGTACTGCTCACCAGTGTGGACAGAGAGCTGCCATACCAAGAAGGTAGATGTAATTTTGAACTCAGCTATAAGAATAATTACTGGCACTCTTAAGTCAACACCTCTTCAATGGCTACCTGCTCTCTCCCACATCGCTCACCCTGGAGTACGCAGACAGGAGATAATGCGCAAGGAACTATACCGCACCTCCACCAACCCAGACCTACCTATCCACGAGGACCAAGGGAACCTACCCAAAATGCGCCTTAAATCACGGACACCCTTTTGGACTTCTTCAAAGTCTCTAGAAGAGTCTGACCTAAAAGGAGAATGGCGCAAAACCTGGGCGGAGTCCGACTTCCCTAACCAAGACCTTGTACAGGACCCTGCGTCAGAGCCAGCAGGCTTCAACCTCTGAACAGGATAAGAACACTCCATGCAAGGTCAGCCCATCATCTCCATCGATGGAAAATGAAAGACAGCCCTGCATGTGACTGCGGGAATCCAGACCAGACAGTGAAGCATGTGGTAAATGACTGCCCTCTCCGACGTTTCCCTGATAGCTTTGAGGGGATTCATCAGACAACAGATGCTGCTCTGACCTGGCTGAGTAACCTAGACTTGAATTTATAAAATGTGCATATATGTCATACGAAACAAACAAAAATTGTTAATTGTCGGATTAACGAACCTCATTTCATTTTCGGATTAACGAACCTCGTTCCATTTTTTATAAACGAACCCCTTTTAATTTTCGGCTTAACCAACCTCATTTAATTTTCGGACGAACAACCCGATTTCATTTTCAGAGAATCGAACTTTCGTTTTAACGGACCTTCGGAACAACAATCCTTCGAAATAACTAACCTTTGGAATAACGAACCTTCGGAATAACTAACCTTTTGAATAACGAACCTTCTGAGTATTCGAACGTTCGGAATAAAACGAACCTTTGGAATAACGAACCTTCTGAGTATTCGAACGTTCGGAATAAAACGAACCTTTGGAATAACGAACCTTCGGAATACCGAACCTTCTGAGTATTCGAACGTTCGGAATAAAACGAACGTTCGGAATAACGAGATGTAACCGTCCAACCGTACCGCATTAAACGTCATCGGAGGACACCTAATAAAAGCAAGTTATATAATCGCTCTTGTTCAATTTGCTCCTATGTCAGTGGTTACGTAACTTGTGTTGTTTTGCTTTTGTTTGTTAATGCAAGGTCAAATTACGTTTCATATGGTATGCAGTTGGAAAACATGGCAGCCTCCAGTGTTCAGCCAAACAGAAAATATTGGTTTCACAAATTATTTAGATTATTAGTGATACCCAAAAAGAAATATATATATATATAGACTAGAAGTGACGGAAATTATACACTTAAAGGGTTAGTTCATTATTGGTATAGAGGGCGCTGCACGAAATAATTTTTTGTGAGATAATGAAAAACTGAGTGTAAAATTTGAAAGAGCATACAATTTCAATGACATAATAAACTTTATTTGATCAAAATCGGTTCAGACACGGCTGAAATATGAATACATATATCCGATCGGAATAAATCTGGGGCCCAGATTTATTCGATGAATTTTTTTATTACAAAAATGCTTTACACTTTTTCAAAAATGTTCAAAAGAGGTTTTTAAATAGTTGTTGATGATCTCTCTATTTAATCATTATTTCAACAAAACATCACATGCATACTTTTGTATGAAAAATGGTTGAAACCAATGCCTTTTAGAGAGCGCCCTCTTCGTTTTATTGGCTCTTTTTGAATGATAACATTTTTTTACCTAGTCGTTTGTAATTTTCTATACCTTTCGAGTATGGTGGAGTTATAACTATTAGTTTGTAATGTTATTGTCCAGGTTTACCAAAAACTGTACTACCCCTTTAAAGAGATAAAGTATACTTTGTTGACACTTGCGAAAAGTAATAAACTGTTGATGTATATTGTTGTTATCTGTTATGTCCACTGGATATTGTGTAAAATGCAAAGTGATATTCTTCAACTCATTGCGCTGAATTTGTACATGGTTATTACTATCCACTGGATAATTTAACATATGAACACTTCAATCGTAAATATATTTTTAACGAAAGGAAAATTAAAAAAACCGAAACCTGTCCCATGCTTGAATTGCTAATACGTATACAACAAGATATGAGGGAACCGCTATAATTCAAATTGGATTTTGAGGATTTGGACAACGTTACTAGATCCCTTTAACTGAAACAGTACGCGAAAATACCAACCGTTTGGCTCCCTTTTAAAATATCAGTGTCTCTGCTCATGATTTATGCACATAGCTGCAGTAAGGCGTGCATATATTTAAATGGATAGACGTTTCGATGATTTGCAATCTGATACATTGCGCAAGTACATAGGCTACGCATGCGTTCGATTCCAACGAAAAGTGTACACGGCTCGTTCAGACCTATTTGATTTCTTTGAAACGTACTCCTATCTGTATTTTTCTTTGAGCAGATGTGTCTCAGTGATACCTTTGTCCACTTTACAAACAAAATCTCTTAACGGTTCACATAATATAACTTGATACAAATTGCTTTATTTTCACATAGGTAGTTGTTGCATATGTCAGGACCAAATGAAATTCCTAATGAAAGTAAAAGGCAATCATGTGAATGTATGTGATGTTTTACCCAGTGGTAACATTTAACCCTGCATTTGTCGGTAATTCATGTTTTGAAAAATAATGTGTGTAAAAGACCTATGATTGTGAAATTTAAACAATCATATCTTCGCCAATAATTTACCAATTTGTTAGAACAAAGCATAAAATTAAAGCTTGTGATCAGGCCCTATAATGGTATGAAAATCTACATTTTGATTTGTACCGACTAGTGCAGGGTTTTGCTATAGCCGGTCTCATATTTCATGTTGTCATTTTTTAGTTTGGACTCAAAATATCTTTTTGTACGAATTACCGAGTAAAATTGTACCATGTACTAATTTATAATCAACGATGTTACAAGCGATTTTGAATATCGTGTGATTAAAAAACAGCTTGTATCTGATGGCTCACTTTAAATTCAAATTAACTGCCTCAAGATAATCAACCAATTCGGTCCAAATATCAATTAAGTTCATACATATCGGTATTTTGTTTAAAGGGATAGTTGAGTTTTGGTAAAGAGAGTACAGTTTTGGTCAAACTGAATTTTAGTAACCAAAACCTGCACTATTACAATACAAACTCATAGTCATAACTCCACAATGCTCGAAAGGAATAACAAATTACAAATGACTTAGTAAAAGCCTGTTATCATTCAAAAATAGCCATTAAAACTCAAGAGCGCGCTCTCTAAACACGCATCGGTTTCAACCATTTTAAATAAAATATTGTGCATGTGATGTTTTGTTGAAACAGTGATTACATAGAGTGATAATCAACAACTATTTAAAAACCTCTTTTGTAAATTTTTGAAAAGAGGAAGCATTTTTTACATTTTTTTAACGGCTGGTTCAAAATTGTCAAATAAATGTGGGGCCCAACAATTATTACAAATGGTTATATCTATGGAAATTTCATAATTCATAATATTATATTATGTTTGTATAATGTCGCAATTAAAGGGATAGTTGAGTATTGGTCAAACTTAACTTTAGTAACCAAAACCTGCACGATTACGATACAAACTAATAGTTATAACTTCACCATGCTCGAAAAGTATACACAATTACAAACGACAAAGTAAAACCCCTGTTATCATTCAAAAAGAGCCGTTACAACTCGAAGTGTCAAATTAACTCGGCGCGAAGCACTAGCGTTGTAGGTCCTAATACGGGACTGTATAGTGCAGTGTGCGGTAATACGGGACTGTAAGTGCAGTCACTGTGTGCGGTAATACTATACAGTAGTACGTGTATATTATGTATCGCAACCATAGAAGTATGACTCCAACACTGCCGTTGACGCAACTAGCAAGCCCCAATTGCCCCATTCGCATTCGTTCGCCTTGTCGCGCTAACACACGGAGAGACTGGTCCATGAGGCGCATATATCACTGATTTTTTGCGGAATGGAAGGAAAAATCATAATCTTAATCCACCCGGTAGTTGGATCACATATTGGAGAGTAAATTGCTGGTAAGTACCGTATCATATGTATAGTTTTAAGCACAATTAGCGTGCACACAAATATTTGGTTTCAGTCTTTTATTAGGAGAACATAGAACTCTAGTGCCTCGCACTAGCGGTTCTAAAAAGTGATACCCGGGCGTCAACCACTTTTATATGATATTTTGAAAGCAAATTTCAAACAATTAGAGCATTTGAATGGAAATTTTATTATTTCCCATGTTTTTTTCGATGATCTTTCATATGGAATTGAAATCAACCAAATCCGTTACAATCGATGTTGGGGGCACTTTGGAAATTACCAAAACTCAACTTGGCCTTTAAGTTATAATTTCAATTTCTATAAGATTATACAACTTATCAACATTTCATTAACTAAAAATTAAAATTAAAGAGCATAGACACTTAAATGTTGATACTGTTTAAACAGTTTTGGTTGTTTATGTTATCACTTTTCAATTAACGGCCATTTCATGATGTGAACTGTAAAAAAAAAAGGCAATTTAAAAGAAATTGAATAACTTCAGTGTTATGATGTTGACCTATGTTGTTGAATACTAGTTGCACGTTTGCATAACTTACATAAGTGTTTAACGAGTGTCCTTTGTTATATGACAGCATTATATGCCACTCAGAACTGCATTCATCAATATATAAGCTTAATCAGCTCAATACATTTGTTGATGTATGTTTGTCGTGTAAACACATTATCTTATCTTTATTTGGTTATATTTGCACGCTGATAATATATACATTATTACAGTGATTCACTCAAATATTAAAGAACAATTCCTTAGGATTGAGTGTACAGTCGAACCTGTCTATAGCAGCCAACCTGCCTATAGTGACCAACAATAGTGATCCCCTACAGAGAAATACAATGTTAATGAACATCGTCAACAGAGTTCACCTGTCAACAGTGGCCAATTTGTTTGTTTCCCTTGGGTGGTTCGTGCAGAATGCAGAATGCCTTAATACAATTATATTGAAACAGATCTAACTCAATATATATACGTAATTAATCTGAAAACAATATTATGGACTATAGTAGTGGTCCGTTTTGAACATAATTCGTTGGACTTTTGCACTCTCTTTCTCATGTTTTTCTATATCGCATAAACACGTATACTAATTCTTTGTTTTACATACCAAATAAAGTAACTAACTTTGATGAACAAATGTAACATGCGAAGTACGAATAAATATATATATATATTCGCATATAGGTTACCTAAAGTATCGTATCTCAAAGTACTTCCGGGTTTATTAGTCCTAATTTTCAAATTTGAATAATGTAGGTTTGTTTATTCAGGACACCACGTATAGTGTCAATGGGAATATTACAGAAGTGTTTCTCCTCACAATGTTTTGTTAGCACCTTTATGTGATCGTATCACACTCAGGGGCGTACCAGGATTTTTCAAGGGGGGAGGGGGGGGGTTATTTCTCCAGAAAAATGTTTTGTCAGCGGGGGGGGGGGGAGGGGGGGGGGGGTGGTCGTAGAACATTTTCGAAGCCGAGACCAGGTCCGGTCCACATTTTCGAGGCCGAGACCAAAGACCCAGTGGGTGAGAATCCTGTAAGCAGGGGGGGGGGGGGGGGGGGGGAGGCGAGAACCGCACTAGTTTTCGAGACCGAGACCAAGGTTTTTCACACTTTTCGAGGCCTAGACCAGCGATAATGACGGTCGAGACCGCTCAAATTTGGTCTCGAGACCAAGTCAAACAGTCATTTTTCGGTCAAAGGGGGGGGGGGGGGGGGGGGGGGGGGGGGAGGGGGGATTGAACCCCCCTAACCCCCCCTAACCCCCCCCCCCCCCATGGGTATGCCTATGATCACACTTGAATCAAACAAGGGAGACCCATATTTCGTGACAGTCATCTGTGGATAAGAGGTTTTTGTTTACATACGTATACAATGTTATAATATACTTATTTGTTCGTACACATATTATATGCATCATATTCGAGCGCAATAAAATTAAAGGGGGACCACCAGGCAAAGAACAACACTGACTTATATGCTTTGGTACCGTTTTGTGATATCAAATAGATAGCCAACATTTAGCAAAGGGTTGTGTAATTCATAAACAAAGCAGTATTTTCCCCCACTTACGGAACCACTACTATTTCCTAGTTTCCATACCTACCAAACATTTGGGGAGTGCGCCAATGGCGCCAATGCTATTCACGCGTACGTTCGGATAGAATATCCAAGCGATTCGTTCGCTCTGCACACACTTAGTCTCGTACATACAGACCCCTTAACGCATGCTTTAGAATGGTGATGCGTCTTTCCAATTACAGTGTATATATTTTTTTCTGACACATATTTTTTGTGAACTTGTTGATGGAATGGAATACTAAAGATGATACCTTTCATTTATAAGGATACTATTTTGGGTTGGTGGTACCCTCATAGGGTAAATTCCACTCTTTAAAATACTGGTAAATAGTGTTTGATTCACAGCTCATTCACAAATTTATTAGAAAGTGGCACAAACCCCATGTTTTTTACAGGAACTATCAACGAACTAATGCAACAATTTAAACTAACAAATAAAAACAGAGTGATTTGTAAGACACAATAATGACCTTATTCCAAGATTATCATCTTATACCATGGCTTGCAAGCAAATATTTGCATGTAGAAAATCGTTTTGGGAGTTTAAGCAATCACCTTTCTAAGTAATTAATCTGTATTTGTAGGTAACATTAGGATATGTACCATTAACTTCTCCAGGTCCATAATTTGGCTGTTGGACTTCGGAGATATTATGGAGGGCACTTGTTTGCTGTATTGGTTGACATGTCTTAATATCATGTGCAAAAAGGATTAAACAATCAAAGCAGTCTGAAATTCGAACCTACAAATCTGGCCGTGTACACTTTTCGTTGGAATCGACAATTGCCCCTACTCGCGCGCATTCTCCTTTCCATTCAGTCTTTTTTGAAAGGTGTCATGGCAAGTAGGCCAAGTTTACTCACTTTATTTGAGTCGCCACGAACTTGTTAGCGTGTGCGAGCAATAATCATTGACTCGACTGTAGGGTCCATAGTATAATTGAACGAAACTTCATCACGTTCATTTCGCATGGTTTGCCCTAACATATGTAATATTACGTACATTTATATTGTGCCATTGTAATCATGCATGATACAGAAGTATCGATAGAGATAGTACGTACGAAATGCGTACATCATTATGGGTATGCTCTATTGCCGAAGTAAAGGTTATTTAAAGGTTTGAGATCTTTCAATCAGTTTGTTTTTAGAACTAGCGTAGCCGTTGAAGTTGTATCACATTGGTTCTGGTGGTGGTTAAAGATATTGGGTATAAATATTCCCTAGTCTTATGACGATGGACCGTTTTAAGCCTGATCAATGCCATTTAGGTAGAGGCTGTTATATAATTATATAATAGTTTATAGAGTTGGTTACTTTTATTTTCAAGCACCTGACATGGTTACAACTTTACGTTTTGGGCATTACAGGCTCGTTTTTTCTAACCTAAGTGTGTGTAACAAGTGGCAGGACTTGTACCAATTCGAAGGATCCAGAGATCAGCCATAATTCCCACCGTTTTGAACACGGAATCATGACATTGTATAATGAACAAAGTATGTCAGTATAACAATTGGTTTGAAGACTGTGAAAAGTAATAATTATGATTGATGACTCAATCATTAAAGGAATGTAAAATATGAAAGCAATTACGCGAGTGATGAATTTTGGTATATGTTTTCCACCAAACCAACATTATTTTCATTTACTTTCGATAGAAGGAAATCATTAGTTTATATCGATATATATATATATAATATATTATTTAGTACTATAACTACACTGTAAAAAAATAACTGTAAAAATTACAGGGTTTTTTGCCCTTAAAATTACAACTTTTCACCGTTTTATCAAACTAACAGAACTTTTCCTGTAAAATAACAGAAAACCTTGTTAGTTTATGGGAAATCATCATTTATTTACAACTACCTACATTCATAACTGTTAATAAACGGGGTTTTCCTGTACTACCTACGACTGTCCCTTTGTTTGTTTTAACAAACTGTTCACATGGGCTCTGATTTTTTTACGAACAATTTTCCTGTTAAAAAACGACACTTGCTTGTATAATCAAACAAAAAATGTAATGCTAATCAACATAGGCTGTTTTTTTTACTACCCCGGGTCTGTGAAGAAACAGGGAACCTGTTAAAAACCTACAGGTTTTGTGAACCTAGATACAAATAGACCGGGTTACACCACACATTTGCCAGTAATTTAGAGATTCCTTGTATGATTACAAGTCGGCCTATTAATTTTCAAGACTGGCTTGTGAAAAAAACGCAATTCGCCTGTAAAAAGACAGATACTTTCTAAGATAGTACATAGTCAAGTATGTAAAATTACGGGGTTTTTTGGCCCTTAAAATTACAATTTTGCACCGTTTGATCAATTTTACAGAATTTATCCTGAAATGTTGTTAGTTTTTGGAAATTATCTTTTACTCGTTGCAGGTAGTACGAAACCGTTTATTAACATTTATGAATTTCATAACTGTTAACAAACGGTTTTGTCGTACTACCTGCAACTTTCCCTGTTTTTTGTACAAAATTTGTTCGCATGGTTCTGTTTTTTATTTACTGGCGACAATTTTTCCTGTCAAAAAGCGACATTTATCTTATAAAAACAGAACAAATACTGTTAGACCTACGCTAACAACATAGGCAGTTTCTCTTACTACCCAGGTCCTGTGAACAAACAAAACAGGTAAACCTGTTAAAAAACCTACATTTATTTTAGGCATAAAACCGTTAAATCACAACATTTCCAGTAATTTGTAACAGGTTCATGAATATTCATGAGCTAGTTTGTGCTTTTGCAAAATGAACAGAAAAATCTGTTCAGAATCCCGTTATTTTGTAAAATGATTATCGAAATTAATTTTTGATTTAGATTAGGGTAATTAACTATCAGTGGACTCTTGTTAACCCCTTATGCGTGACAATTCATGAATGCAATAATGTTTTTATACGTCTGTGTTAAAGTACTAACCATTAAAACACATACATCGTGGGTTGTAACCATGTTTATAAGCTAATCAGTGAACAAAGGAAGATGGATAGGAACGATAGGTACGATAGGTATAGGCTTAGGGCACAATGTCGTAGGTTATTAGGTAGGTTATTAGGACTAGGAGGGGAGGATTGGACTACACTGTAACAAATAACTCCCAGGAATTTCCGCCAAAAACGCTATTCTTTTTTTACAGTATATGCCCGTGAAAAATTACAGAATGAGTATGTGGAAAAAAACAGAATACAGAAACAGGAAACATCATATTTTAACAGGAAAGTCGCTGTTACAAAACAAAGAAAACTTGAATTTTACAAGATTATATGACATGGAAAATACAGAAAGGTACTGTGAAATTACAGTATGATCATTAACGGGAACCTGTAATTTACGTGAGGGCTATAAATAACAAAACTCTCGTAAAATAACGGGGGTTCCTGGCGTTACGACTGCGCAGACATTCCGTAAAAAAACGGCATTTATTTTTTACAGTGTAGCATCTTAACTAAACCGAAACTATGTACAATTTGTCACCATTTGTCCATCATACTCTGCGACTCTGGCGATATCGATCTAGCGAAGACAAGTCCAAACTCCAAGGGCGAGGGTGACTATTAATTAGTGGCCGATCTCGATGCGGACTACGACCACGACTATGAGACTAGGAATATCATCTAGGCGTAGATACAATGCACTCACGGTCACCATGGTGTGTGAATCTACAATTTTATTGAGAAAATGGCTAGGCTTTTGACGCATAGAATTGTATCGCACACAGCAGCGCTAGTCGCATACAGCAGGCGCTAGTCTTCGCTTACCAGCGCGTTTTGAGCGAACATGGGTTAAACAGTGGTGTAGAAAAAATTATACACGGCCCGCTCATGCGTTTGTCCGTCACCAAAACAGTTTATTCACGCCTGCTGCGCTCTACCGAGGTGTATAAATGTGGGACCCGGTAGGAGTGGGTTCATGGTATGCCTAACGGCTGGCATAATGCATTGCTCCCAAGGGAACAGAAAGTACACTTTACTGCGTATTAATTACGCGTGGTGTCGCGATCGATGACCGGATAATAATGTTAAAACGCTTTGAGATGTGTCATAATAGGCGCTAGTATGAATCGAAACTTTAGTATTATATTGTAATCACTTAGGTACGCCACGCCCAAGACCCTTTGAAAATGAATACAGAAGACATTTGTAGGTTCTACTCACTATCAAGCCCGACTTGATATGTTCTACATTCCTATAGGGAAACACAACAATCTAGTTAGGTTATATGTCTCTAATTACATGTTGTTTAATTTAATTTGAAATGTTGAACAAGTTGTTCGGTACTGTTTAAAGCAAATTTTAGATATTGTATAATTATGTTGAATACAATGCATTCTATTGAACATACTTATTGAACATATATCAATATTTCTCTAGAAAAGTTGATTTTAATTATTCTCGGCGTTAGTGCCCGGTTTATCTAGCAATCTGACACTAATCGAGCAATGAAAAAGGTTTCATGGGAACGTCCCCCATTCAAGGGTCTTGTGGCTCAATGGCATAGAGCACCGGTCTAGAAGTCCGGAGGTTCTCGGGTTCGATTCCGGCGAAGCCTATTTTTCTTTGCTCATGTTTCAAACAATTGAACATAAGTTATCAATAATATCGCAAATGAACTTATATAACATTTATAAGCACCCAGATATATCATGCCTACAAGTAAGAGCAATTACCCTCAAAGACATACATACTGGTAATATAAATGAGAACTTATTCACATATATAAGGTCTGTACGTCAAACACGTCTAGTATCTTAGTTCAGGTCAGTTTGTAATCATTAAGATGAACAAATGTATACATAGGTCATTATAAAAGCATACTAATTGAATAGGGAGGCTACAAACTTAATAATTAAGAGAGGTTTGACTCATTTGATTACAAAGTATGCAAAGAGAATCAGAATACAACCCACATGAATATTGACACATTCTAAATCACACTCACTTTTGAAC